>CM054140.1:75076127-75168627 GCA_028751875.1 Rapana venosa
GGAAGATGTGCTTACAGCGAAGAGTTTGAGGGAGGTGGAGGTGAGCTCCTCCTACTCCCCCCCCCCCCCCCCAACACACACACACACATGGAAGATGTGCTTACAGTGAAGAGCTTGAGGGAGGTGTACTCCTCCTACTCCCCCCCCCCCCCCCACACACACACACAGAAGATGGGTCTTACAGTGAAGAGCTTGAGGGAGGTGGAGGTGAGCTCCTCGTACTGCACCAGCTGGGTGTAGGGCAGGTAGAGGATGAAGTAGAGGAAGCCGCCGCACACGGCCGCCAGGTTGGCGCGGCTGAAGAAGACACTGATGAGGAAGCACTGGGCGATGGTGGCCGTGGTGAAGGCCAGCAGGAAGAAGAAGATGACCGAGGGGTCAGAGAACTCCAGCACACTGGGTGAGGCCAGTCGTAAGAATGAGACCTGACCAACAACAGCCGACAACATCACTGGAAGCACGGTGCCACAGCCCCTTGAATGAAGGGAGATATACACTGAAGGGAGCGATATACGTGACTTGACCAAAAGTAATAACCCAACAAGGCTGATTCGAGAATACATTCAAACTAACACTAGGAATTTCACTGAGGTAAAGGCACAGCCCCTTTACTGAAGGGAGATACACCTGACTTGACCAAAAGTAATAACCCAACAAGGTTGGTTGAGAACACATACAATTTAAAACACACGCACTGTGAATCAGCTTCACCATACTTTTAACAACACAACTATCTATGTCACACCAACCACCAAGGCACAGTAGTTAGCGCCTTGGGTTACAGACCGGAAGGTTGCGGGTTTGAATCCCATAAGAGCCACAGGGATTTTATGGGACTCCAACCGGCTCAAAAGAAACATGAAGGTCTCCTAACCCTGTTACATGTGGAAATCAGGAAAAAAAAATCTGACTTTACAAGGATTCCTAAACGAAGAATGGGTGGAAAGAGGGAGAAAACCGATTAAATGGAGTGTCATTGTAGACTGGGTGTTGGTTCAAGGTGGAGAAGAGTGGTGTGGGATAAGCAAATTTTGGGACACTTGACACATGTATGGTTCTAGACAGTCTGTATTAAAAATTATAAAATGGATGTTCGTACAGTTGTAGTCCTCATAAAAGTACCAATCAATAGGCAATATATACATATTGACTGCATACACTTGCGTCTATACCTCCTACTTCACACACACACACACACAACAAACACATAGTACACCACACCAACACACACATTACACACACTACAAACACACTACAAACACACACACACACACTCATAACACTACACACATTACACACACTACAAACACACACACACTACAAACACACACACACACTACAACATTACACACATTACACACACTACAAACAACTCACACACACACACACTTTATTTTTTTCCAAAGAGATGTACATAAGTCCAAACCATACCCAAAACAAACATATACACAACTATTCACCCCTTCCTCCCTCCCACACCAAAACAGACCCCCCCCCCTCCTGCCCCAGCCAGCCCATCAACCAGCCAGGCCATCAGCCAACCAGGCCATCAGCCAACCAACCAGCCAGGCCATCAGCCAGGCCATCAGCCAACCAGCCAGGCCATCAGCCAGGCCATCAGCCAACCAGCCAGGCCATCAGCTAACCCATCAGCCCGGCCACCAGGCGCGGCGGGGCACCTTGAGGACGATGCAGAAGAGGATGACGCTGATGATCATGACGACGAAGGCGTTGATGAACCAGGCCAGCCAGTGCACCCCGTTGCCCAGCCCCATGATCTTCATCACCTCCTTCAGCCGCATCTCCTTCTCGTACACGATGCCCTTGACGATCATGGCCACCGAGTAGATCCACGCCAGCACCATGAACAGCGGCAAGCTCCGAGATATGGCAAACACAAACCTGTCACAATAACATGAACGATAACAACAACAACAACAATCCCCTATAATGATGTAGTTTTCTGATTTTCTTTTTTTATGATGGGTGCTGTGGAATGGTACCACTAAGATACCACAGAATAAAAAGAAAGCCTCCTACCCCCTCTCCGAAGGAAAAAGCCAAAACAAAACCACCACCCCCAAAACAACAACACCAAACCCAAACCCAACCACCTCCCTCCACTATGAAAACCCCAACCCATCCATCCATCATCTACATGATACAGCCCAGTCAACCACAACAACCATAATTATCAGAGCTATCAACCATCCCCCCACACCCTGCCCTCCATCCACAATCAAATGGCTGGGATGCGACTGGGTAAAGCCTGCAGTTAAGTGGGAATTTTATTTCACACCTGGTTAACCAGTCAGTCACAAAGCAGTACACTGTTCAGGTCTAGACATCATTACCATAATAAAATGCAGTACTGATTCATAGCGTGGGACAAAAAAAAGGCTCAATTATTTTTATACAAATCCCATTCCAGAGAACAAAACAACAACATCTGCCCCACCACACCCCTCTCTATCCACAAGAGAACCTCTGCAAGCCATAAATATGCATGTAACACCCGCAAAACCCTTACCCTTCCTCCCTCTCAAATCACTCTTCATGTCAAAAGACACTGCACAAGGCTTTTTCACAACACAACACCCCCTCCCCAAACACACCTGTCATAGATCCAGCAGCGGTAGAGGAAAGGTTACTATCCCACACACACACACCTGTCATAGATCCAGCAGGGGTAGGGGAACTGTTGCAACTCCCTCCTCCTCCTCCAATTAACCGCTTAACTGCCCAGTGCAAGTGCACCCTATATGCCAGGGAATAAAATTCTTATGTACCACTTGCTATGTTCATATCCCTCTTACTCATAAACTACTACATGAATATTCCTGATAGTCCACCCAATGACAGTATATATATCGTAGATTTCTTTGAGGCAAGCTCAAATTAGTTAGCATGATGTTTCACTGCGAAAATATATTTAAAATGTAAAAAATCAGAACAAAAATACACTTTGTTCATCACCACTGTCATTCTTAGTACCCCCCATCTCAATCACATCAAACATAAGACCAGGCCAAATCTCAATCATTGTTTTTTAAATGCACTATTTCCTGAATCATACACAATTGTTTTCATCACTGTTAGGTAAATCTATAGTTTTATTTACCTATTTTACAGCTGTGTAAAGTTATTGATGCCTTCAACAAGAAGTGTCAGCCATTTTGAACAAGAACTGCCCAAGCAGTCATGCATAAAAAACACAAAATACGAGCTAAAAAACGATCGTTTTTGCCACGGTTTTGCAGCTGGATGTTGCCAAGCATCAGGAGAGTGATCTCCACTAATTTTGGAGTTCTTTCCCTTTAACTGCAGTCAAGGAAGCTGGCTTGTTTACTTTGGTTCGACACCCCTGAAATTTTCCGGGTTGTAGGTGTATAGGGTGCATGTTTAGCCCCAGAAAATTTCCGGGGTGGGGCAGTCTAGGGGTTAAAGGTTACTATTCCACACCCCCCCCCCCCCCCCCCCCCCCTCCCACACACTGTCATAGATCCAGCAGGGGTAGGGACGCTGCAACTCCTCCACTTAAGGTTACTATTCCACTCCCCCCCCCCACACACACACACCTGTCATAGATCCAGCAGGGGTAGGGGAAAGGTTACTATTCCACTCCCCCCCCCACACACACACACCTGTCATAGATCCAGCAGGGGTAGGGAAAGGTTACTATTCCACTCCCCCCCCCCCCCCCACACACACACCTGTCATAGATCCAGCAGGGGTAGGGGAAAGGTTACTATTCCACTCTCCCCCCCCCCCCCCACACACACACACCTGTCATAGATCCAGCAGGGGTAGGGGAAAGGTTACTATTCCACTACCCCCCCCCCCACCCCACCACCAACACACCTGTCATAGATCCAGCAGGGGTAGGGGAAAGGTTACTATTCCACTCCCCCCCCCCCCCCCCCCCACACCTGTCATAGATCCAGCAGGGGTAGGGGAAAGGTTACTATTCCACTCTCCCCCCCCCCCCCCCCCCTACCTGTCATAGATCCAGCAGGGGTAGGGGAAAGGTTACTATTCCACTCTACCCCCCCCCCCCCCCCCCCCTACCTGTCATAGATCCAGCAGGGGTAGGGGAAAGGTTACTATTCCACCTCCCCCCCCCCCCCCCCCACCTGTCATAGATCCAGCAGGGTAGGGGAAAGGTTACTATTCCACTCTCCCCCCCCCCCCCCCCACACCTGTCATAGATCCAGCAGGGGTAGGGGAAAGGTTACTATTCCACTCTCCCCCCCCCCCCCCCCCACCTGTCATAGATCCAGCAGGGGTAGGGGAAAGGTTACTATTCCACTCCCCCCCCCCCCCCACCCACCTGTCATAGATCCAGCAGGGGTAGGGAAAGGTTACTATTCCACTCTCCCCCCCCCCCCCCACACACCTGTCATAGATCCAGCAGGGGTAGGGGAAAGGTTACTATTCCACTCTCTCCCCCCCCACACACACACCTGTCATAGATCCAGCAGGGGTAGGGGAAAGTTACTATTCCACTCTCCCCCCCCCCAAACACACACACCTGTCATAGATCCAGCAGGGGTAGGGGAACTGCTGCAGCACCACCCCCTCCTCCTGCGACACGTTGCCATGGATGCGGATGAAGGCGTGGTCCACCATGTCCTGGATGTAGGCAAACCCGTAGGTGGTGTACTTGGTGTCTATGACCGCTCGCCCACGAGGTCCCGGCCGCCAGTACCTTAAACCACCACCACCACCACATGTCAATATATGGCGGGGGGATAATAATAATAATAATAATACATGGAACTTATATAGCGCTATATCTTGAAAAGACAAACCAAAGCGCATGCATTCAACCTAATCTTACACAGTCATGCAACCAATGATAAATGATAAATAGTTTAAACAAACAGATATTTACAAACATAGTGCGCTGCAGACAAAATCTATGAAATAAAATTTCAATAGTCAAATTTGTACAAAAGCACACACTCACTTAGGTCCTATACTTTAGCAGGGTGATAGGACATGGGTTAGTGAAGGTGGGATAGCTCTGATATGAAACAGGAGGGGGGAAATCTTAGGTTTGAAATAAATATGTCTTGAGGCTGGATTTTAAAGTGTCATAACTAGGTTTCTGGCGAAGAGAGAGAGGGAGCTCATTCCAGGTCGATGGACCCGAAATAGAGAAAGAGCGGCGGCCAACGGTGGATTGGTTGAATCTAGGTATTCGTAGTCACAAGGTATCTGCAGTAGAGCGGAGGGAACGTGAAGGAGTGTACAGGTGAAGACATTCACAGAGGTAGGAGGGTGCAGTTTTGTGGAGACATTTGTAACAGAGGGTACTGATCTTATAATCTACTCTCTGTGGCACAGGCAGCCAGTGGAGAGATCGCAAGAGAGGAGTAATGTGCTCAGATTTTTTCTTTCTGAGAACTAGTCGAGCTGCGGAGTTTTGTATACGTTGAAGGGAGTGGATAGATGATGCTGGCAGACCAGACAAAAGAGAATTACAATAGTCCAGACGTGAAAGAATGAGAGAAGTGACAATTTTGGCTGTTGCATCAGTGGACAGATACTTTTGAATTGCACTAATACGCCGTAATTGATAGTAGCACGACTGACAGGTCTGAGTGATGAAATTTTTCATAGAGAGTGTGTTGTCGATAACAACACCTAGATACTTCACAGCAGTGGATAGAGGGACTGATGTATTGCCAAGTTCTATTGAAGCTGTTGTAATGGAAGAGAGTTTGTGTTTGGTCCCTACGAGCATGGCTTCAGTTTTATCTGCATTTAGCTGTAATTTGTTCTGTGTCATCCAGTTTTGAATATCTTCAAAGCAGTGGGCCATATTTGTCAGGAGAGAAGGCAGATTTTCAGGAGTAACACTGCTTTGAATCTGAGAGTCATCTGCGTAAAAATGATGGTTGATTTGATGACGGTTTATTATATGTGACAGTGGGGCAGTGTAAAGAGTGAAAAGAACAGGGATGATGATAACAACAATAATAGTAATAATAATTAATAATAATCAATAATAAAAAGAATAATAATGACAATAAAAATGGAACTTATATAACGCAATATCTTACAAAGACAAATCAAAGCGCTTGCATTCAGTCTCTTCTTACACAGTCATGCAACCAATAACAAACTGTCGCTAGTTTAAACAAACATACGTTACAAACACGGTATGCTGCTGATGATGATGATGAAAAGGAGAAATTTTCTAGACGTTATCTTATTCCTGAAGTTGGAATGTGGTTACCTTAATGGCGGGCAAAATCGGTTGCAAAATGGCGAACTTTGGAGCTCTATCTGTAAAGGTCAAGGTGTCCCCCCATAACCTATGTAGTCGTAGGGGAGCGAGGCGTCAGAGACCTCACTTTTCTAGGGGCCAGCTTATTGAGGGCGGCGCCCACCTCTTCTTCCTCGCTGCTTTACCTTCCCTGACCCTAAAGTGGCATGTACCCATTTACAGCTGGGTGAACTGGATGACTGTACTGAAGCCAAAGCACACAAACGGTCACTTATGCAGCTGGTAACCACACTTGATGCTGCTTAACCTTGGCTGGGGGAAAGTGAGTGCTCCGACCACTGTACAGCTATCTATCCTGGCCCCTCTCTACCTGAGGAACAACAGCAACAACAAACAACAACAAAGTGACCTCTGTAGACAAAATATGGCTGCCTTTAAGACTGGATTGAAAACGGTTGACCTTGGCCCAGGCCAAAAGCTGTATCAGTTACTAATGTCACCAGAGTGTTTTTAAATTAATTAAAATGTAATGTTATGTTGAGATTGTCTTCTGCCATGAAAAGCTTGAAGCATAACAACCTACATTTTTATTTTAAAGGAGAACAAAAAAAAGTTATCTCCAGTTGGAGTGTGGCTGCCTACAAAGCAGGCTCCTGGAAAACAAGCCATACAGGCAAACTTCTCACCCAGGCTGTACTTACCTGGAAAACAAGCCATACAGGCAAACTTCTCACCCAGGGTGTACTTACAATCTCACAGTGAAAAAAACCACCAAACTGCAAAAACCCCAACCCTATCTCACAGCGGTTCCCAGGTGGCATGAGTGTCTGGGTGCAAGTTTTGCCATCAACATGACTGTGTAAGAACTCTGCACTATTTGACAGGTAAAATAAACAGGAGATCAGCAGCCATGACATAGGTAGTGTTAAAAAAGCATCGGTGATGGTAACAACACATGTAGCAACAGCAACAACAGATGCAGCAGCAGCGGCAATAACAGATGCAGCAGCAGCAATAACAGACACAGCAGAAGCATAGCAGCACCAGCAGCAAAAACAGATGTAGCAGCAATAACAGCACCAACAGATGCAGCAGCAGCAATAACAGACTGAGCAGCAGCAACAGATACAGCAGCAATAACAGACACAGCAGCAATAAGAGATACAGCAGCAATAAGAGATACAGCAGCAGCAATAACAGATACAGCAGCAGCAATAACAGATACAGCAGCAATAACAGATACAGCAGCAGCAATAACAGACACAGCAGCAATAACAGACACAGCAGCAATAACAGATACAGCAGCAGCAACAGATACAGCAGCAGCAATAACAGATACAGCAGCAGCAACAGATGCAGAAATAAACAACAGACAAAACAGAAGCGACGCCGCCACCACCAATCACCCTAAAACCAAGAACAACGAAGAGCAACGACAACCACATCAATCAGCGGGATCAAGGATGGAAAGACCAGGCACAGCACCACAGCTACTGACTTGGCGCGCAGTTTCTTGGTGTTGTCCACGTAGTCAGGGTTCATCCGGATCTTGTACTTGATGAAGGGGGGAACCTCCGCCCCACCCCCACCCCTCTCCATGTTTTCAAAGATCAGCGCTGCAACACAACACACAGAGTAAAGCACTGCTGCAACACAACACACACAGTAAAGCACTGCTGCAACACAACACACAGAGTAAAGCACTGCTGCAACACAACACACAGAGTAAAGCACTGCTGCAACACAACACACAGAGTAAAGCACTGCTGCAACACAACACACAGAGTAAAGCACTGCTGCAACACAACACACAGAGTAAAGCACTGCTGCAACACAACACACAGAGTAAAGCACTGCTGCAACACAACACACAGTTAGCACTGCTGCAACACAACACACAGAGTAAAGCACTGCTGCAACACAACACACAGAGTAAAGCACTGCTGCAACACAACACACAGTAAAGCACTGCTGCAACACAACACACAGAGTAAAGCACTGCTGCAACACAACACACACAGTAAAGCACTGCTGCAACACAACACACACAGTAAAGCACTGCTGCAACACAACACACACAGTAAAGCACTGCTGCAACACAACACACAGTTAGCACTGCTGCAACACAACACACACAGTAAAGCACTGCTGCAACACAACACACAGAGTAAAGCACTGCTGCAACACAACACACACAGTAAAGCACTGCTGCAACACAACACACAGTTAAGCACTGCTGCAACACAACACACAGAGTAAAGCACTGCTGCAACACAACACACACACAGAGTAAAGCACTGCTGCAACACAACACACAGTTAAGCACTGCTGCAACACAACACACAGTTAAGCACTGCTGCAACACAACACACACAGAGTAAAGCACTGCTGCAACACAACACACAGTTAAGCACTGCTGCAACACAACACACAGTTAAGCACTGCTGCAACACAACACACAGTTAAGCACTGCTGCAACACAACACAGAGTAAAGCACTGCTGCAACACAACACACAGTTAAGCACTGCTGCAACACAACACAGAGTAAAGCACTGCTGCAACACAACACACAGAGTAAAGCACTGCTGCAACACAACACACAGAGTAAAGCACTGCTGCAACACAACACACAGAGTAAAGCACTGCTGCAACACAACACACAGAGTAAAGCACTGCTGCAACACAACACACAGAGTAAAGCACTGCTGCAACACAACACACAGAGTAAAGCACTGCTGCAACACAACACACAGTTAGCACTGCTGCAACACAACACACAGTTAGCCATGCTGCAACACAACACACAGGTTAGCACTGCTGCAAACACAACACACAAGTAAAGCACTGCTGCAACACAACACACAGTTAGCACTGCTGCAACACAACACACAGTTAAGCACTGCTGCAACACAACACACAGAGTAAAGCACTGCTGCAACACAACACACAGAGTAAAGCACTGCTGCAACACAACACACAGTAAAGCACTGCTGCAACACAACACACAGTAAAGCACTGCTGCAACACAACACACAGTAAAGCACTGCTGCAACACAACACACAGTTAGCACTGCTGCAACACAACACACAGAGTAAAGCACTGCTGCAACACAACACACAGAGTAAAGCACTGCTGCAACACAACACACCAGAGTAAAGCACTGCTGCAACACAACACACACAGTAAAGCACTGCTGCAAACACACAACACACACAGTAAAGCCACAAGCTGCTGCAACACAACACACAGTAAGCACTGCTGCAAACAACAACACACACAGTAAAGCACTGCTGCAACACAACACACAGTTAGCACTGCTGCAACACAACACACAGAGTAAAGCACTGCTGCAACACAACACACACAGTAAAGCACTGCTGCAACACAACACACACAGTAAAGCACTGCTGCAACACAACACACACAGTAAAGCACTGCTGCAACACAACACACAGTTAGCACTGCTGCAACACAACACACAGAGTAAAGCACTGCTGCAACACAACACACAGAGTAAAGCACTGCTGCAACACAACACACAAGTAAAGCACTGCTGCAACACAACACACAGTTAAGCACTGCTGCAACACAACACACAGAGTAAAGCACTGCTGCAACACAACACACACAAGAGTAAAGCACTGCTGCAACACAACACACAGTTAAGCACTGCTGCAACACAACACACAGTTAAGCACTGCTGCAACACAACACCACAGAGTAAAGCACTGCTGCAACACAACACAGTAAACATGCTGCAACACAACACACAGTTAAGCACTGCTGCAACACAACACACAGTTAAGCACTGCTGCAACACAACACACAGTTAAGCACTGCTGCAACACAACACAAGAGTTAAAGCACTGCTGCAACACAACACACAGTTAAGCACTGCTGCAACACAACACAGAGTAAGCACTGCTGCAACACAACACACAGAGTAAAGCACTGCTGCAACACAACACACAGAGTAAAGCACTGCTGCAACACAACACACAGAGTAAAGCACTGCTGCAACACAACACACAGAGTAAAGCACTGCTGCAACACAACACACAGAGTAAAGCACTGCTGCAACACAACACACAGTTAGCACTGCTGCAACACAACACACAGTTAGCACTGCTGCAACACAACACACAGTTAGCACTGCTGCAACACAACACACAGTAAAGCACTGCTGCAACACAACACACAGTTAGCACTGCTGCAACACAACACACAGTTAAGCACTGCTGCAACACAACACACAGAGTAAAGCACTGCTGCAACACAACACACAGTTAGCACTGCTGCAACACAACACACAGTTAGCACTGCTGCAACACAACACACAGTAAAGCACTGCTGCAACACAACACACAGTTAGCACTGCTGCAACACAACACACAGTTAGCACTGCTGCAACCATGGCAAATCTGTTTCTTTCTCTAAAAGCAAAGTTGAAAAAATATATATACACATACACATTGTTGGTTTTTTCCTCTCTCTCTCTTAAACCACACACACACACACTCACATGCATGCACGTGTGCACACACACACACACACACACTATAAGTCACTCATTCACTGACACATCCAGACCCATATGGCTACACATGTATACAAACTGACATACTCTGACACTAACTGTAACTGACAGAAAAAGAGGAGAGAATGAGACTGAGACAAAATAATACACAGGCAATAAACAGAATTTCTCTATTTTAGAGATTATGAAAAGAAATATATTCATGAAAAATATATAAGAAATGGTGAAAAGTTGTGAAAATATGGACAAAGGGAAAAGACAGGAGATCCAGAATCAGACACAGAATAACACAGACAGGCAGAGAGTGGGGAACAAAGCAGGCAACCCCCTAGACACTGGTGGTGTGTGGACAAATCTGCTATGTATGAAAGTGACCAAGTGTTTTAGGGCATTCACTCTCAGTACAGCGGGTTCGATCCCCGCTCGGCTCGGTGTTGTGTCCTTGGGAAAGACACTTTACTCCTATTTTCCTCACTCCACCCAGGTGTACAAGTGGGTACCAGCTCTGCTGGGGAAGTATCTGGCGACAGACTAGCGTCCTGTCACAGGGGTGGTGAAAAACCATCAGTTCGCTTAACGCTACAGAAACCGGGATAAGCTCCGGCTCTATGGGCCTTCTGGCTCAAAAGAACATACTTTTTTTACTCTCAGTACACACATCCACAAGAAACGTGTCTGTACTCTAAGTAAAGAAGAAAGACAATGTCCCTCAAATCCTCCTTCCTTCCTTCCTTCCTTTCCGTCAGGAATGGCCCCACTTCTCACCTGCCCAGAACGTGTTGTTGTTGATCAGCGGCAGACTCTTCCCAACCAGGTCCGCTTCAGAATTATATGGCTGGAACTTGTCGAAGCGGAAACACTGCACACACACATGCACGCACACGCACACACACACAGAGGCATGCATGCATATATACACACACGCACACATGCACACATGCATGCAGGCAGGCAGGCACACACACACACACAACACACACACACACACACACACACACACACACCACATTGATGTAAGTCATTTTGTAAACTAAATGTCTAAAACTGATATGCCTATTTTCATTGCTAGACATGTCAATGGTACTGAACCCAAAAAATTCATGATAGGAACTGCTTTCACATGAATACAATACACAATTTATTTCTTAACTGTGTATGCAAAATTTTTAAAAAAGCAAAAAACATAAACAAAACCCTTCAAAGAAACAAACCATAAACGAATAGAAATCCACTTACATAACAAAAATTATTATCATAATGATTACAAAATAACCCCCAAAACAAGCACAAAATAAACTCACACAAGCATATCATATCTGAGTCACATTCATCAAAAAAGTTTGTATTCGCAAAATGAATATGATTATTCTTAAAAACAGAACAACGGATAAACATCCACATACATAATGAGACAACATTATTGATGTGACAATACAATAAATCCACAACAGAAAACTCACACGAGCATATGTGAGGGTGGTGTTCATCAGAGTGTCCACATTTCTCAGAGCACATAAGACAACATCCCTAATGAGACAATACGATAATATAAAGCAGAAAACTCACACGAGCGTATGTGCGGGTGGTGTTCATCAGAGTGTCCACATTTCTCAGAGCACATAAGACAACATCCCTAATGAGACAATACGATAAATATAAAGCAGAAAACTCACACGAGCGTATGTGCGGGTGGTGTTCATCAGAGAGTCCACATTTCTCAGAGCATCCTTCCAGTCATAGCTGGCAGTGGCGTTGTTGGACAGGAAGTCCCCCAAAAGGTCACAGTAGGTCGCGTTCAACTGGGGGATGCTGGGAATGTTGGAAATGCCCAGGAAACGCAGGAGGTTGATGTTCTGTCTGTTCTGGTTGACCAAGCCCACCACATACTTGCATCTGCCTCCTGAGGCGAAGTTCTGTCAAATTCACATTCAAACAAAAATTAGTGTTGCTAGTCTTTATTCACATTTATTATACTTAATTAATGTATGGGTATAAATATGGTATATCATTACGTCTATCAGTATGAATCTGAAATGTAACAGAGCTGGAAATTAATTACGTCTTACTCAGTTAAAAAAAAAAAAATTAACAAGATTTAAAATGGCAAAGTTTCTTGACTGATTCTTCTTTTGAAAACAAACAAACCAACAACACACATATATTCATTTTGCATGGAATACTTCTTGGCCATAATTTCTCACGTATTCCAAATCTACTGTCTAGTTCCCTAACTGTAAGTGCAGGTGTGGGGGGTGGGGTTGGGGGCAGGATAGCCTGGTGGTTAGAGCGTTAAGCTCGCAATCTGACAGCCTGGGTTCAGCCACCACTGGGGCCCCTGTTCAATGGGATTTATCCCCTGGAGTTAACATCATCGGTGCTGACTCCACTGCCCTGAAAGTCCTTCAGATGAGACTGTTCACTGAGGTCACATAATTATGTCAATGCACGCATAACATCTTACGCACACATTAAAGCCTGTTCTGCTTTTCAGAAGGGTAGCTATTGTGTACCAGTAGGAACAGATGACAAGATTTAAAAAAGAAGTGTTAAAAATGCGTGCACTCTAGCATCATGTTTAGACATCGTCCCTGAAGCGACACTGTGGCTACCTTCAAGGTGGACCAAAATCCCTGCATGTGCAAACTCTCACCACTGGTGAACCTCTGAACTGCAGCTGAGAAACGATAACAACAGCACAGTGTGCAAGCAGCTGGGGAGAGAAGGACAACAACAATAAAAAAAAAAAAGGAGTGTAACTTTGATGTACAGGCCTTAGAATGCAAAGGGAGGGGAAGGACAGGGAAGAGAGAGGGAGGGGGAAATGGAGGGGGAAAAGGGAAACTGACTGATCGACTGATTGATTGATTGACTGACTCTTTAATGGGTAAAACAGCAGGCACAATAAAGGCCTTTTCACAATTCTGCCCAACAAGAAAAACAAACTGGAACTAATTAAAAACAAAAGAAAAAACAAACAAAACAAAAAAGGTTATGACTTCTGGATATTCTTCTGTCTGCAGCCTTTTTCTTCTTATTTAACCCCATACACCCACACACAAAAACAAAAAATAAATAAAATAATGAATGAGATACTGTGTGGCGTGAACGACACCAAGCACTCACCCTCAGAAAGTCGATGTTGGGGCTGTTCTCCAGGTAGCTGTAGAGCTGGGGAGAGATGGTGGTCAGCCACTGGTCAGCCAGGTCAATGATGGACCCCAGGCTCTCGAAGGTTCGGTTTGCCTGGAAACATGCATCACCAACAAACAGGGGTCAGGCCATGGAAACATCCCATGTCTTCTGACAGGGCAGTATTACTGCATGTTTACTCCACTCCTCTTGATCATTAATAAAAGCTGAAGGGGTTCAGTCGTATTACAAAGATAAAATTGGTGTAGCACCATTATTTCAAAAAGTGTGAAATTTGATAACACAAGATAATATATACCCAACACTTTACACATGGTGTTTACCTGCAGATCACAATGACCAGTAAAATGCACCCTTATCACAGTACCCCTTCCAAGATTACACTGGTGTCTCCATTTTTTCTAATGTGTAACATTGTTTTCTTACTTTATTACTGTGACAGCTGTCAGTTTCTCCCACTTTCAGCTGCTCTCAGCTGCTACCCATCCCATCCCAGCTGGTGCTGAATATAGCAGAATATGTCAGCACTTGGACTTGGTAAAAGGAGGGGCAGCTAAATCTAGCACTGGACCCTTGACTGAGTCATGCTGGAACTGCGCACTGCGCTGTTGTTTCTGAAGGAATCCACTCTCCATTCTAACCGTGGAAGCAAAAACAAAACCCGTGGGGGTGAGAGCAGACAGGCTGACACCACCCCCCCCCCTCCACCACTCACCTCCTTGATGATGCGACGCATGGCAGGGGTGTCTGGGGCGTAAGGAATCACGCCCAGGACGATGGGTTTGATCTGACGCCACAACACTCGTGTGGACGAGGACCTCTCCAAGCTCCTGAAGATTGACGTGCATGTGGAGGCTGCAACAAAGTGATGCAGTCTGTAAAGCATTCTGTTAATGAATTGTAGGCTGCAACAAAGTGATGCAGTCTGTAATGCATTCTGTGAATTGTAGGCTGCAACAAAGTGATGCAGTCTGTAAAGCATTCTGTTAATGAATTGTAGGCTGCAACAAAGTGATGCAGTCTGTAATGCATTCTGTGAATTGTAGGCTGCAACAAAGTGATGCAGTCTGTAATGCATTCTGTGAATGAATTGTAGGCTGCAACAAAGTGATGCAGTCTGTAATGCATTCTGTTAATGAATTGTAGGCTGCAACAAAGTGATGCAGTCTGTAATGCATTCTGTGAATTGTAGGCTGCAACAAAGTGATGCAGTCTGTAATGCATTCTGTTAATGAATTGTAGGATGCAACAAAGTGATGCAGTCTGTAATGCATTCTGTTAATGAATTGTAGGCTGCAACAAAGTGATACAGTCTGTGATGCATTCTGTTAATGAATTGTAGGCTGCAACAAAGTGATGCAGTCTGTAATGCATTCTGTTAATGAATTGTAGGCTGCAACAAAGTGATGCAGTCTGTAATGCATTCTGTTAATGAATTGTAGGATGCAACAAAGTGATACAGTCTGTAATGCATTCTGTTAATGAATTGTAGGCTGCAACAAAGTGATGCAGTCTGTAATGCATTGTGTGAATTGTAGGCTGCAACAAAGTGATGCAGTCTGCAATGCATTTTGTGAATTGCAGGTTGCAACAAAAAGATACTGTTTGTAATGCATTCTGTACATTTTAAGCTGCACAAAAAGATACTGTCTGTAATGCATTCTGTACATTTTAAGCTGCACAAAAAGATACTGTCTGCAATGCATTCTGTACATTTTAAGCTGCAGAAAAAGATACTGTCTGCAATGCATTCTGTACATTTTAAGCTGCAGAAAAAGATACTGTCTGCAATGCATTCTGTACATTTTAAGCTGCAGAAAAAGATACTGTTTGTAATGCATTCTGTACATTTTAAGCTGCAGAAAAAGATACTGTTTGTAATGCATTCTGTACATTTTAAGCTGCAGAAAAAGATACTGTTTGTAATGCATTCTGTACATTTTAAGCTGCAGAAAAAGATACTGTCTGCAATGCATTCTGTACATTTTAAGCTGCAGAAAAAGATACTGTTTGTAATGCATTCTGTACATTTTAAGCTGCAGAAAAAGATACTGTCTGCAATGCATTCTGTGGCTAACTGAATTTCAGGCTATAGAAGAAAAGGTGAAAAAAAAACAAGTTAAAGACCCCCAAAACAACAACCACCAACCAATAAACCACACACAACTAAAACCAACAAACAGTGAGAGAGAGGGTCAGGGGTCAGAGGTCAGGGGTGCGGGGTCATCCCCCCCACTCACACACGCCGTCCAGCTGGTCTTTCTGGCTGTAGGACTGCAGGCGGCCCTGGCTCTTGTCGTCCTCCTGCTGCTGCAGGAAGGCCAGGTTGCCAGGGTTCAAGTTCAACACCGTCTTGTTTCGCCCGCACAGCACGCGTCCCAAGATGCTGCTGAAGCTGCCCTGGCTGGAGGCGTTGACGAAGAACTCGCTGAAGGAGCCCAGCTGCTGGCCCAGGTCCTCCCCGAACACCTGGACACTCTCCAGGTTCTGGATCTGTTGGAGGGACACAGAAGCGCGGTGGTCAACAGACTGCAGTGGACCCTAACACCCTGTGTGGCGTCTTCCAAGACACAGGAAGAGAGAGAGACAGAGAGAACACCATTCACATGACTCTGCTGACATTACTGGGGAAACACAGGAAAATGACACACAATAATGGCAATGAAACACAGGAAAATGACACACAATAATGGCAATGAAACACAGGAAAATGACACACAATAATAAAGGAGGTAAAGGAGTCCCATAACCTATAAGGTCGTAGGGGAGCAAGGCGTCAGAGACCTCACTTCTCTAGGGCCAGCATATTGAGGGCGGCGCCCATCTCCTCCCCTCGCTGCTTTACCTTCCCTGACCCCAAAGAGGACAGGCACCCATTCACAGCTGGGTGAACTAGGGGAACTGTACTGAAGCCAAGGCGCGCAAACGGTCACCCATCCAACTGGTAACCACGCTCGACGCTGCCCAACCCGGCTGGGGGAAAGCGAGTGCTCCGACCACCGAGCCATCCCGTCCCCAATACAATAATGCCAATCAAGAAATCTCAACCATCCAAAGATTTTGATACAAATGCATAGATCTTCATAGAGGTTACAAAGAAAGAAACAAGAGCAATTCAAGTTTTTTTTTGTTGTTTTTTTTTTCATTCCTCGGCTAGGGCTCCAAGATTCACCAGTGGTGAGACCTTGTGTATGCGACAAGTTCGAATAATTTATCATCGCTTTAATTTTCACAGAGAAAAGGACAGCAGTTCTCCATTCTGTGGTTATTTACGATTATGAAGTACTTGTTCACAAAAGTGGAGCAGCACAATGGTCAGAGAAAGAGAGAGGACAGGACCAGAAACAACTTACGTCAGAAGGAAGGCGCAGAAGTGTCCTCACAAGCTGTTCGTCAAGGTTTGGAATGTTCCCTGTGTTATCTGTCACATACTTCCGAATCTGAAAAAGATGGTGAACATATTTATTACTTCAGTCTGCATCTAGGGAAATTCATAAACGTATTGCATGATTCCATTTTCCTCTTCCCATTCATTAACTCCCTCCCTACCATCCCCTGCTGCTGCTGCAGTGGTTTCATGCACAACACTTGCCGAAGAACCACAGTCTAAATGACCGTGTAGTGAAGAGACATTAAACAAAACAAAACAAAACAAAACCATGAACCTCGGAGATCGCAGGATCTGACCTCCGAGCGCTTTGATTTGTTGCTTTACAAGATTCAGCGCTATATAAATTCCATACATTATTATTATTATTATTATTTTCAGCTCAATGATGTCAACTTTTGTTCGAAAATTCGGCAGCTGACTTTTGACTTTGACCTTCCACCTACATGTCGGCAACAATCCCTAAAGATTTCACGTACTTGTGTTGAGTATCTTTTTAGGTATGAATTTTTTTTTTTTACTAATCAACACAAATGGCAGTATACAAAGATACGCAGAGTAAAACTCGGGGAACCATTTGGAAGCTGGCCCAGGACAGACAGGAGTGGAGAACATTTGTTGCTGCCCTACGTGCCAATAAGGCACAAAGGCATTGATGATGATGATTAAGGAGTGAGTTAAACAGTTTACATTTGTTATCACAAAACCTGGCAATACGATATGATAAACCAACAATAAGCAGTACCCTAAACTGACTTTAACTACAGGAAATGCTGTTTCAATCTGAGATCAACACAGCTACAGATGCATGGCGGAAGGATGACATTCCAAGTTCAGATCTTTATTCCTCACTCCAAGCCATTTTCATCACGATTCAAAAATGGCTTCACAATGATTCGTCCTTGATTATTCTTCAAAGAAAAGTGTGTGTGTGCGTGTGTGTGTGTGTGTGTGTGTGTGTGTGTGCGTGTGAGTGGTGTGTGGGTGTGTGTGTGAGTGTGTGTGTGTGTGTGTGTGTGTGTGTATGTGTGTGTGAGTGTGTATGTGTGAGAGTGTGTATGTGTGTGAGTGTGTGTGTGCATGTGAGTGTGTGTGTGAATGTGTGTGTGTGAATGTGTGTGTGTGAGTGTGTGTGTGTGCGCACGTGCGTGCACATTTGGACTTCATGGAACTATTAGTTATTACTGGTTGTATGACTGTGTAAGAATGAGTTGAGTGCAAGCGCTTCGATTTGTCTCTGCAAGATATAGTATGTTCTTTCGAGCCAGAAGGCCCATAGAGCCGGAGCTTATCCTGGTTTCTGTAGCGTTAAGCAAACTGATGGTTTTTCACCACCCCTGTGACAGGACGCTAGTCTGTCGCCAGATACTTCCCCAGCAGAGCTGGTACCCACTTGTACACCTGGGTGGAGTGAGGAAAATAGGAGTAAAGTGTCTTTCCCAAGGACACAACACCGAGCCGAGCGGGGATCGAACCCGCGACCTCTGGATCACGAGTTGACCGCCTAAACCACTCGACCATGGGCTGCAAGATATAGCGGTATATAAATTCCATTTATTATTATTATTATTATCTCCAAAATTCAACCCCACGACTTGATGGACTCATTCCAACTTGGAGGGGACACACACACCACACCACACACACACACACCTCCTCCAAAGTGCTGGCGGCGTCAAAGTTGCTGCGGAAGTCGTCCAGCAGCTGCTGCCCCTGCTGCAGCGTCAGGTTGCACAGCTGACCCTTCAGGTCCTCGGCCTGCGTCCTGTTGGAGAAGCTGAAGAGGCGGAACAGGTCGTCCCCCTCACACACCCGCGCCCTCAGGTCCTCCACAGTCTGGTTGCTGAGCGTGAAGTTCCTGGCTGAACTGTTGATGAACTCCGTCACAAACTGAATGGCCTCCGTCCAGTTGCCCCCAAGGAAAATCTGCATGCAGAAAGGGGCAGTGGGTTGAGACTAAAGACGACGATTCTACATAAAAAAAAAGTTGCAGTGAGGGATAACCAGTGTCTGTTAATGTGAACACTAGAATGTCACTTTTCTACATCCAATAAAGGCTGAAGTGAAGGACAACCATTCTGTGTGCATGTCAACACTAGAGTATCACTTCCCTGTGTGCATTTACGGTCACTCTTTCCAGACTATCCACTTTTTAAAGGAAACCACAGGTAATGAGACCAGCAAAAGGATCGTGTGGAAAAGCGAGTTCATTCTGGAGAAGTCTGATTTCAGTCAGCCCTGGTCAGCTCTATACTGCTGCCTCTGTGAGAGTGGCTTTTAACCAGAGAAAATCCTCACGTCTGTTCCACTTTTAAATGTTGAAAGAAGACACAAGGAAATCCTGCTTCATACAACATCTGTTTCAAACTTCTATCAGTTTCAGACTATCTTATGTTGTATGTTTGACACACTTGTACACACTGTCTGTTTGAAAAACTGTGTTCCAGTGACAGACTGATGAAAAACGTGAGAGACAAGAAGAGCAGGCTAGAAAGCAAAACAGACAGTAATCCAAAGAGAACAAAAAAAACACAGAAAGAGGGGGGGGGAAGAGCAGTGAAGGAAGGAGAGGATGGGATGGAGGAGAGAGGGGGGGGGGGGGAGAAAGAGAGAGGGAGAGAGAGAGAGATACACACACACACAGACACACACACACATACATGCGCACACAGCCAAATAAACAACCAGACAGACGGACAACCAGGCAGACAGACGGACCTTTTGCACATCCAGGGAGGCGTTGAGGAGAGTGTCCAGGGCCTCAGGGGTCAGGCTGATGTTCTGACTCTGCACCTGCTGGCGGATCTGCTGAGGGTCCACAAAGAAGCCCGATATGTTCAGACCTCCTGCAACACCAACAACAACAACACCAGCCAGGGTCAGTCATCATCTTCTGCACCTTGTCTGTCAACGCCTGTGAATGCTAACATGGCTCCATGGTTCCTAGGAGGATCCACAAAGAAGCCCGATATGTTCAGGCCTCCTGCAACAACAACAACAACAGTCAGGGTCACAGCTGAGTCATCTTCTTCACCTTGTCTGTCAACGCTTGTGAACCCTAACTTGCCTCCATATTTCCTATTTTCTGAATTTTTTATAATTTTTTTTTTGGGGGGGGGGGGGGGGAGGAGATACTGTCTGATATATAAGGCCTGCATCAGATCTGTTCTCCTGTATGTTTCGGAGACGTGGGTTTTCACAAAAACCGTCGAACGTTTGTTGAAGAGCTGTGAAAACTGAATGCTATGTTACATGACAAAGATCAAATGGGAAGACAGGATCACCAATGAAGAACTATGGAGAATGTGCAAAGTTGATGATCTGAAGTCTGTAGCTAGTAGCAATAGACGGCGCTGGTTTGGGCACATTCAATGGAAAGCAGACCACCACATCATAAAAAGAGCAATGAACTTTGTAGTGGATGGAAAGAGACCAAAGGGAAGACCTATCAAAACCTGGGCTGCCTGTATTGCAGATGATCTTAGAGAAAGGGGCATAAATAAGGAGGAAGCTCAAAACAGAGAGAGATGGAGAAGGCTCATCAATGTCAAACCTGCCCTGGGAGAAACATGACAAAAAAGGAGGAAGAAGAAGAAGAAGGGGGAGGGTGTGTTTGTTTGTTAGTTGACTTCAGGCTCTGTGCAGGATCCATGAAGGTTTCAGACATAATAATAATAATAATAATAATAATAATAATGTATGGAATTTATATAGCGCTGAATCTTGTAAAGCAACAAATCAAAGCGCTCAACATGTGCGTGCTTCCTGCACGCAGCAACTCACCAACAGCGGTCTGGTTGAGGAGGGAGTTGTAGAGGTTCTGGAAGGTCTGGAGGTCTTCCAGCAGTCGTGTCAGCTCCTGCCGGTCTGTGCTGTTGCCCAGTAGCGTCTCCACGTCCTTTATCACCATTGATAGTCTGCACAGTCACAACCACACCAGCGCTGGGCTGTCAAGTGGTTCATTTTCTGAAAGTTGCCTGGTTTTGTATTTATAAGCAGGTGTGTTTACATGTAGGTATGTGCAGGTGTGTATCCCTCCACACAAATTACACAAGCATGCAGCACACACATGGGCTAAACACATACACTCACACACATACACTTTCTCTCTCTCTCTTTCTTTCTCTCTCTCTCTCTCCACACACACACACATACACACGTACACACACGTGCACACACACACACATGCACACACATACACACACGCACACCATACACACACACACTCTCACAAACACATATACAAACATACACACACACACTCTGACCAAGCTCTTAAAACATAGTTCAGTGCATGCTACAACATTCTCATTCAAACATAAACAAGGCTTATTAAGTGCTATGTACGCTTTTGTATACCAAATAATAACACACAAATGTACCATCCTTATCACCAACAACGCTTTTTTAAATTTCAACACATACACTTGTGTAAAATGCTCAACCAGCTGCTGTTGTTCTAACCATTTACCATCAGCCAGGAAAATGCTTTCACTATCGCTGTCCACTTCAACACCTACACATTTTCAATGCCCTACCCACTGGCTTTAAAAAAGAAATGCTGTTAAGATTGAGGGGGGGAAAAAACGAAGAATTATTATCACCTTCCTAATTTTTTGTTTATTTTTGTCAAAAAGAGCATGACTGATTTACAATCTCCTCCTCCTCACCATTCACATCATCTTCATCTTCACAGTTCATCTCAACATAGCGCGTTCACTGTTCAAACAAGACCATGCTCAATGCTTTCAGTGAACAGTTGAAGGTGCACAGTATCTTACATATCCTGAGCTCCTGAACTACTTCAGATATTCAGTGATGTTGTATCCTCACAGTGACAAGTTCAACACTGACACAGTATCACGGAGTGTGTGAAAATTGTGTGTTTTCACGTGCAAGTAACACGTCAGCGAGGACCGTCGCGAGACATTTTCTCCATATGTAAGAGGACAATTAAGGTTGTATCTTGTTCACTGTTCATACAGGAGGCGATGCTAAGTGCACACTCACAGCAAACGCTGAACACTGACACAGTATGCAGCAGAGTTCACTGTTCATAAAGGATCATGATACAAAGCGTATACTCACAGCAAAGGCTGAACACTGACACAGTATGCAGCAGGTTCACTGATCAGACAACATGACAACAACACAAAGTGCACACTCACAGCAAAGGCTGAACACTGACACGGTATGCAGCAGAGTTCACTGTTCAGACAACATGACAACAACACAAAGTGCACACTCACAGCAAAGGCTGAACACTGACACAGTATGCAGCAGGTTCACTGTTCAGACAACATGACAACAACACAAAGTGCACACTCACAGCAAAGGCTGAACACTGACACAGTATGCAGCAGGTTCACTGTTCAGACAACATAACAACAACACAAAGTGCACACTCACAGCAAACGCTGAACACTGACACAGTATGCAGCAGGTTCACTGATCAGACAACATGACAACAACACAAAGTGCACACTCACAGCAAAGGCTGAACACTGACACGGTATGCAGCAGAGTTCACTGTTCAGACAACATGACAACAACACAAAGTGCACACTCACAGCAAACGCTGAACACTGACACAGTATGCAGCAGGTTCACTGATCAGACAACATGACAACAACACAAAGTGCACACTCACAGCAAAGGCTGAACACTGACACGGTATGCAGCAGAGTTCACTGTTCAGACAACATGACAACAACACAAAGTGCACACTCACAGCAAAGGCTGAACACTGACACAGTATGCAGCAGGTTCACTGTTCAGACAACATAACAACAACACAAAGTGCACACTCACAGCAAAGGCTGAACACTGACACAGTATGCAGCAGAGTTCACTGTTCAGACAACATGACAACAACACAAAGTGCACACTCACAGCAAAGGCTGAACACTGACACAGTATGCAGCAGGTTCACTGATCAGACAACATGACAACAACACAAAGTGCACACTCACAGGGAAGCGTTGAAGGTGGGCACGGTGCCGGGCAGCTCGTCCTCAGTCACCTGCTGGTGGCAGTCGTTGTTGAAGGTGCAGGCGTAGCTCTGCAGGAAGGCCATCGTGCCCGCTGAGGGCATGGCTTTCCCGTCGTAGTGGCCTGCACACCCCACCCACACCTGGCTTTACACACCCACACCTGGCTTTACACACCCACACCTGGCTTTACACACCCACACCTGGCTTTACACACCCACACCTGGCTTTACACATCCACACCTGGCTTTACATAGCCGCACCTGGCTTTACACACCCACACCTGGCTTTACACAACCGCACCTGGCTTTACACACCCACACCTGGCTTTACACAACCGCACCTGGCTTTACACAACCGCACCTGCCTTTACACAACCGCGTCTTGCTGTACACAACCGCACCTTGCTTTACACAACCACACCTGGCTTTACACAACCGCACCTGCCTTTACACAACCACACTGGCTTTACACAACCGCACCTGGCTTTACACATCCACACCTTGGTTTACACAACAACACCTGGCTTTACACACCCGCACCTGGCTTTACATAACCGCACCTGGCTTTACACACCCACACCTGGCTTTACACACCCACACCTGGCTTTACACACCACACCTGGCTTTACACACCGCACCTGGCTTTAAACACAGTTACTCCACACCTGGCTTTACACACCCAACACCTGGCTTTACACACCCACACCTGGCTTTACATAACCGCACCTGGCTTTACACATCCACACCTTGGTTTACACACCCACACCTTGGTTTACACACCCACACCTGGCTTTACACACCCACACCTGGCTTTACACACCCACACCTGGCTTTACACACCCACACCTTGGTTTACACAACCACACCTTGGTTTACACAACCACACCTGGCTTTACACACCCACACCTTGGTTTACACACCCACACCTGGTTTACACAACCTCACCCCCACACCTGGCTTTAACAACAACCCACACCTGGCTTTACACACCCACACCTGGCTTTACACACCCACACCTGGCTTTACACAACCGCACCTGGCTTTACACACCGCACCTGGCTTTACACACCCACACCTGGCTTTACACACCCACACCTGGCTTTACACACCCACACCTGGCTTTACACACCCACACCTGGCTTTACACACCCACACCTGGCTTTACACAACCCGCACCTGGCTTTAACAACCCACCTGGTTTACACACCCACCTGGCTTTTACACACCCACACCTGGCTTTACACAACCCACACCTGGCTTTACACACCACACCTGGCTTTACACACACCACACCTGGCTTTACACACCCACACCTGGCTTTACACAACCCACACCTGGCTTTACACACCACACCGCTTACACCTGGCTTTACACACCCACACCTGGCTTTACACACCACACCTGGCTTTACACACCCACACCTGGCTTTACACACCCACACCTTGGTTTACACACCCACACCTGGCTTTACACACCCACACCTGGCTTTACACACCCACACCTGGCTTTACACACCCACACCTGGCTTTACACACCCACACCTGGCTTTACACACCCACACCTGGCTTTACACACCCACACCTGGCTTTACACACCCACACCTGGCTTTACACACCCACACCTGGCTTTACACACCCACACCTGGCTTTACACACCCACACCTGGCTTTACACACCCACACCTGGCTTTACACACCACACCTGGCTTTAACACACCCACACCTGGCTTTACAACACCACACACTGGCTTTACACACCGCACCTGGCTTTACACACCACACCTGGTTTACACACAAAATCCCACAAACCTGGCTTTACACACCACACCTGGCTTTAACACACCCACACCTGGCTTTACACAACCGCACACTGGCTTTACACATCCACACCTTGGTTTACACACCCACACCTGGCTTTACACACCCACACCTGGCTTTACACACCCACACCTGGCTTTACACACCCACACCTGGCTTTACACAACCACACCTTGGTTTACACAACTGCACCTGGCTTTACACATCCACACCTTGGTTTACACACCCACACCTGGTTTTACACACCTACACCTGGCTTTACATAACCGCACCTGGCTTTACACAACCACACCTGGTTTACACACCACACCTGGTTTACACATACACACTGGCTTTACACTCCACACTTGCTTTACACACCGCACCTGGCTTTACACACCCACACCTGGCTTTACACAACCGCACCTGGCTTTACACACCACACCTGGCTTTACACACCACCACTCTGGCTTTACACAACCACACCTGGCTTTACACCCAACCTGGCTTTAACACGCAGCGCACCTGGCTTTACAACACCACACCTGGCTTTACAGATCTGCAACCTGGCTATTACACTACAACACGCTTTACACAACTGATTGCTTTACAAATTCCACAACTGGCTTTAACACAACCACACTGGCTTTACACAACCACTCTGGCTTTACACACTGCACTGGCTTTACACAACCACACCTGGCTTTACACACCGCATCTGGCTTTACACACCACACCTGCTTTAATACAAAATGAACTGGATTTAAAACCTACTTTTAAACACATCAAAGCGCTCTTTACACAAGCCACATGGCGTTACACAACTGACCTTCAAATTCATGTAAACACAACGCACCTGGAAGTTTTACAAACTCACAACTGTTAACACAACCGCATGTGGTTTCAACACACACAAATGGCTTTATACTAGCACATTGGAATAGCGCACTGGTGGTTAAACTCAGCGTAGGTTTACAAATACAGACAATCTTGTTAAAAATGCTCTGGCATTTAACAACACCTGGCTTTACAAACGTATCGGAGTTCCAGTACTTACAAAAAAACAAAAAAAACACAAAAAAAAGGAAAGCTGTTAATTGTATTTTAGCAACAAGACTCACACCGGGGAGCGAAAGAGTGCACAAGTGAACTTGCAGGAGAAGGGGTGATTGAGTGAGACTTTTGTACGCCGCTACAATGCTTTACAGAACAACCTGCTTTAATAATTCTGACTTTACACAACCACCCTTTTTACCCCACACGGTTTACACAACGCACCTGGCTTTACAAAAAACACAAAACGAAAAAAAGTGACATGGGTTGCGACAACGCTACAGGCGATGCGTTTACCAACGCTTCACCCGTGGTACAAGCACAACTTTTCGGATGAGAACTGCTACACTACTGGCTATTAAACAAATCCTGACGTTGTTTTCAACCCAATCTGCGCTATATACACCAACCTGGTTTATTTAAAACAAACCGTTACAACAATGACTGGTTACATAACTGCACCGCATTCACCTGGTCTCTTATCGACACACCCTGGATTTACACAACGACATGGCTTTACACAACCTCACCTTGTTTTACAAACGCACTGGCTTTACATAACCACACCTTGGTTTATACAACCACACCTTGCTTTACACAACCGCACCTTGCTTTACACAACTGCACCTTGCTTTATACAACCGCACCTGGGTTTACATAACCGCACCTTGGTTTACACAACTGCATCTTGGTTTACATTACATCTGGCTTTACACAACTGCATCTTGGTTTACATTACATCTGGCTTTACACAACTGCATCTTGGTTTACATTACATCTGGCTTTACACAACTGCATCTTGGTTTACATAACCACATCTGGCTTTACACAACCGTATCTTGGTTTACATCTCCTCTGTGCCAGTAAGCATTCGAATTCTGAATTCACAATGATGTTGACTACCTAGTTTTTACATTTCTCTGAATTATCTGCCTGATTGTCATTGTTACGAGTGTAGTCAATACATAATTGTGTGTGTGTGTGTGTGTGTGGGTGCGTGGGTGTGTGAAATAAGTCTGTGTTCTAGTCAATGGTCTTAAAACATTGAATTCATATATTGGTGTATGGTGTGGGTGTGCGTGGGCGTGTTCGCACACACACGTACGTGCGTGTGTACGTGCTGCGTATATGCGTGCGTAAAAATAAGTTTTTATGTCTTCTAGTCAATGGGTTTAAAATTGTGTTCACAATTGATGTGTGTGCGTGTGGGCATTTGCGTGTGTGTGCGCATGCGCGCGTGTGTGTGGTGTGTGTGTGTGTTCGTGACATTTTATTTGAAAACCAATATGAAATATAGCTTTTGTGTCTTTGATATATTTGATGTGTATCAATCTGCCTGTCAGTATTGTAATTGCCCTTCATGGGATGATTAAAGTGTTTTTGACTTGACTTGACCTCTCCCTTGCTGCTTTATCTTCCCTGACTCTAAAGAGGGAAGGAACCCATTTAGTGCTGGGTAAATTGGGGAACTGTCTTAAAGCCAAGGCACACAAACAGTCACCCATCCAAGAGGCAGCCATGCTCGATGCAGCATAACCATAGCGTGTGGAGAGCAAGAGCTCTGACCACTGAGCTATCCCTCCCGTTAGAAGTGTAAATCAGCCATGGACGTGGTATGGACGAAACAAACATACCCAGCATGCAATTTGTGCAGGAGCAAAAGTCTAAATGAAAATACCGAACACTGGGAGAGTATAAGACCCATAATTATTCACAAAGAACAAGACTGGCGTATATCACAGGTTGTTTTGATATGGACACATGAACACATGGACTACTTGCTTGAGCATAAGGAGTACAGGCCTGTAACTTACCAGAAATATACTGAAAGGGCTACTATAGTATAGATGTATCAACTTTCACATAAGAAATACAAATGGAAATAACATAATGCAAACTGACGCAAGCACATACAAGCATGTGCATTTGCACTTTTGTGAGAACACACACACACACACACACACACACACACACACACACACACACACACACACACACACACACACACACACACACACACACTCTGTCTCTCTCTATCCTCCTTTCCTCTGTCTCTCTCTCTCTCTCTGTCTCTCCACACCCCAAAACACCACACAAAAACATTCACACCACCAACAACAATTCACAGTATACTGTTGTTGAAATGCACAGCTTCAAGGCCCTCTTACATTCTGGCTTTTTCTCCTTCAGGTCAGGACGCATGCGCACTGCCACCAGGATCAGGAAAAGACAGAGGGGCCACACTATCTCCACCACCAGCCGTACCTGAAACACCCACACTGTCTCTTGCGAAGGGAACATCTATCTATCTATCTATCTATATTATATATATCTATATATATCTATATATATATATATTATATGTACAGTTCTAATCACAGTCTGTTATAGGCACTTTGTGTGTGTGTGTGTGTTGTTGTGTGTGTGTGTGTGTGTGTGTGTGTGTGTGTGTGTGTGTGTGTGTGTGTGTGTGTGTGTGTGTGGTGTGTGTGTGTGTTGGTGTGTGGGTGTGTGGGTGTTTGGTGTGTGTGTGTGTACTGACTTCTAAGTTCTGCTTCTGACCAATCTTTTCAGTTACTCTGAACAAGATATAAACTTCTTCTTGTGCGTTCCCAGACACACACACTGACTTTCACTTTCATACAAGCGCACACGTATGCTCACACAAACACACAAGTTTGCATATATATATACTTACTCACTTACACACTCAATACATTATACACACACACAATCATTATAACATCAGAATTTGTGACAAGACATTAAATCAATATGAAACAGACACACACATACATGCGCGCAATCACACACACATGCTCACACACACACATCTACACAAAAGTACATACACATACACACACAAACACACACACACACAAACACATGCACACACAAACACACACAAACAAACACACACACACACACACACACAACGCAATATATAGATATATTTCAGACGCTTTTCTGTGTTGATTCCAAGTCGGTTCCATAAGCCCTAAAAAATTCCAGTTTAAAAGTGAGACAAGATCTCGTAATTGAGACTGGACATCTGATTCATTTTCTGATGTTATGGGCATTGGTGTTACTTTTTGCTGGATTCCTTCGCATTGTGGTATCTACTTTAATGAAAAAGTGGACAAAACAGCAAAATGTGGTGCTAAGCATAGTAATGGGTCCTGCAGCATAAATGTCCCCTTATCCATTCATGAGGGCTATAATATGTTACAAAATGCATGTTGGAAACGTTTTGAAAAGAAGCTAAAAGATATCGGTTCTCCCTGGAATGATGATGTAACCCATGTATTATCTTTTGATAAGATCAAATGCCGTAACTCACATGAATATAGAAACGTTGTATCTCTTATCTACAGGTTCAAGCGCAATGCTTTTACAACTAAATTTTCAAAAAAAGCAATATGTATCTGTGGCAAAAATATTACCATTGCTCACATTCTTTTAGAATGCAGAGATTTGAAAAACTTTTTACCTGTTTTCACAGTCTGTTGCTTAGAGCAAATTCTAAGACATTCCATTAATGAAAGAGATTGTTTTGTCATTAAGTCATAGTTCTGTTATCAGAATGTTAAAGTTTAACGATGTTTACTAGTTGTATGAATTGCAAAGTTAGTGTTGAAGCTGTTATTTTTTTCCCTTTCCCTTCAACTTTCTTATTTATGGTTTTAATTGGTGTTTCTTTTAGTTGTTTAATGCTGATAATTAGCTATGTGCACACCTCAACCTCCCCCCCCCCCCTCCACACACACACTCATACACACACACACACACAACACGCACACACACTTTCCTGTCTGATATCACTAATAAGTGGAAGGACGTTAAACTGAAGAACGAACTAACACGCATGTGGATGTGACTTCGGATGAGACTATAAACTGAGTCCCCGTGTTCGAACGCATGCAGAACATCTTGCGCACATGTTAAATCCTGTTCCACTTTTCGGAAGAGTAGGCCATTGTGTGCCGGTGGAAACAGATGACAAAATTTACAAAACCGCATACACACGGGGACTGGATGTAAAAAAGCACATGAGTGCTTATTCCATTATCCTCGACATAAAAGAATGAATAAATAAATAAAAACATACTCTCATACACACGCACGCATGCACACACACACACACACACACACACGCATGCACACCCACACACACACACGCATGCACACCCCCACCCACACCCCCACAGAACACTCACTGGCTGCCTACGGCGAAGGGTGAAGTTTTTCCACAGCAGAAGCCACAGCTGGTTGCCAAAGCCCATGACTGCTGCTGGCCCTTGTACTGGTCAGCGGAGCAGCCCCTGTCAGGCCAGTCCAGTCCAGTCCCTTCTCTTCACTTCTCTTCTCTTCACTTCAGTGCTTGACCAGGCAGGCAGGTAGGCCGGCCAGCGAGCTATCTGACACTGACCTTTACCTGTACTGTGCAGGCCCCCTTTCCCTGCTGCTGTTCCAGTCACGGTTCCTCCCGTTTGCTAGAGCCTGCAATAACCATATAATATTTATATATTACGTGTGTGTGTGTGTGAGCATGTTGGTGTGTGTGTCAGTGAGACACAGAGAGAGAGTGTGTGTGTGTGTGTGTGTGTGTGTGTGTGTGTGTGTGTGTGTGTGTGTGTGTGTGTGGTGTTTTCCTCGCTTCAATATATAATATTTATATATTACATGTGTGTGTGAGCATGCGTGCGTGCGTGCGTGTGTGTGTGTGTGGTTTGGTGGTGGTGGTGGTGTGGTGGTGTGTGTGTGTAAGCATGTGTGTGTTTCTGTGTGTGTGTGTTTATGTTGCATTATTTGTATTGTATTAAAAATGGTATGAAAACCACTGTCAATTTCAGTCACAGCAGATTTCTCTGCATGAAATTTGGGCTGGTGTTCCTGAGGAGAGGACATGGCCCAAGAGCAGCACCCCCACATAATTCTATTGTTCAACTGTCCCTGTCTGCTGACACCTGTCTACATGTATGTTACAAGTGGAACCAGCTTCACACTGTCAGCACTACATTTTAAAGGTAAGTCTCCTTCAAGTGCTACTGTACTGGTCAGCTAAAAGTGAAACACTAACAGTAACACAAGCAATCTTATGTCCACGGAGTATTTAAGGTTTTAACTGTGTTGTATATGATGCTGAATATGTATTGATGTTTCAAAAATCAATCTGTACAGAAGCAATCTTATGTGTCAATGGAGTATTTAAGATTTCATCTGTGTTGTATGAAGTTGAATATGTATTGATGTTTCAAAAAACCCATCTGGACACAGAACAGAAACAATTCAACAATCTTCATTAAAAAGATAATAAATCTGATAACACTATATGTGCAGGCAAAAATCTTTACAGAAAAGGTGAAAATCTTTACAGAAAAGGTGACAATCTGTACAGAAAAGGTGACAATCTGTACAGAAAAGAAGACAATCTGTACAGAAAAGGAGACAATCTGTACAGAAAAGAAGACAATCTGTACAGAAAAGGTGACAATCTTTACAGAAAAGAAGACAATCTGTACAGAAAAGGAGACAATCTGTACAGAAAAGGAGACAATCTGTACAGAAAAGAAGACAATCTGTACAGAAAAGGTGACAATCTTTACAGACTAATAACTATGGCTATTTCTTGACTTTGTCAAACATGCTGGCTTCCATTCTGAGATTTCACTACAGCTTTTGTTCTGAATGACACTATGGCTCTTGTTCTGATATACTGGATTTAGAAATTACGCTATGGTTTTTGTTTAGAAATTCCACACTAGCGTCAGCTTTGAATTGGCACTACAGCTTTCTTTTTCAAGTTTCACGACCCGTTTTGTTTGTGAACTACTCTACCTCTTCTCTTTTGAAATGACACTGTCACTTATGTTTAGAAATTCCACTACAGCTTTTGTGTAGAAATTCCATGTGGCTTTTGCTTTGAAACCACTTTGGCTTGTTACACTTAGGCTTCTTATACTCTGGCTTCCATTTTGCAAGCTTATGTGTAAACTCTTTAAATGAGGTACAAGGGAAATGCCCCTAACCAGGCCTAAATCTCCAACCCTTCCTAAACTTGTTCACAAAGATCTGTACTGTCTGCTAGTTACAGCAACATGTGCAATGATTCTAATCACTTGCAGGCTCACACAGGTGCACATGTTCTCATAGCAAGCACTCAAAAACTACTCTGTGAGTGTGTTGTGTTGTGTTGTGTTGTGTTGTGTGTGTGTGTGTGTGTGTGTGTGTGTGTGTGTATGTGTGTGTGTCTTTTAATGAAATCTGTATACTTTAAAAATAGTCTTGAGCCTTTGACACTATTTTCTTATCATTTTGCGATGAACTCTTGCTTTTCAGTTTCTGTTAGTATTGATATTATTTTTGGGTGTATTGCTGTTAGGTTTATTCTCCTGTTGAATTTGTTTGTAATCCTCCATACCCCAAAAGGGATGAAAGGAATCAAATCTTGAATCTTGAATCATGACCAATTCCTTAAAACAACCTTGTTCTTAGTGACCAACACTTTCAGTCATATCAAAACGAAAAAGCAGAGACAAACACATCTAGACAGAGACAGAGAGATAGAGAAACAGTCAGACAGACAGACAGAGAAAGAGAGAATGAGAGAAGCAGAAGGGCAGACATACGCACAGAAAAACAAACAACAAAGCGAGACAGGAACAGAAGGAAGCATAGCAAGTCACCCTATTTTGCTGCCATGAGAACAGCATTCAGTGACAAAGAATTGCCTCCCCTCCCACCCAAAGCCTCGCTGTTTTGGGGGTGTTTTTTTTTAGCTCATCTAATCTTCACTATGCCATTCTATTTCAGACACGTACGTATATAACAAACAGAAGAAGAAAAAAAGAAAAGAAAGAAAGACAGACATAGTATATGATTCAACATCTTTATTTTCAGATATAGGAATGTACGCACGCACATACCCACACACATAAACACATTCACACACACATTCTGGCATTTATCTTACTCAAGTTCACTGGTTTTAGCTTTGTTTTCTTTTTGTATGTATAGTTCAAGAGTTTCTGATGTTTACATGTTTTTCCCTTTATCCTCCATTCTGCTGTCCAAACAAACCCACGGACATTAGCTTGTCATTTCTTGCCCTGTCTAATATCACTGCTTAGTGGACAGACGTTAATGAACGCACACACCTCTCTCTTCTTTCAGGTATGGGCTATTTCACATTGAAACATAAACCTGTGCAATAATGGTGGATGACAATGTTATTAATGGAAATCTGAGTATGGCTCTAAAATAAAATATTTTAAAACAACATCATCACCAATGCAAGTCTATTAATTTACAGATTAATTGCAGGCCTATGCTCCACAAGTGTTAACTGTTACTGTTAGTAAAACTGCATCTTATTCAGTTCACGCTCACGCTCACACACACACACACACACAATCTCCTGCTCCTCCCCTCCCCCCCACCACACACACATTATATGTACACACACATACTTCCCCTGCTCCTCCCCTCCAACAACAGCCCCCCCTCCCCCCCCCCCCCCCACACCATCATCACCATTACCACCATCACCCCCACCACCAAAATGACTGAAGCCTGAGAATCATGTTGAGAGATTCATGATGGAGAAATCTAGACAGACCTCTCTATCTATTATAGTATTAATCAATGTACACTGCACTGGACTCTGGGCCTAAGGATACAGTGCATCCACTGATAGTGATACACCAGGAAATGGGAAAGGATTATGAATGCAAGCTGAAAGTGAGACAAGAAAATGATTCACGGGCAATAATCCTTTCTTATTTTTCCACTTAAATTCTTTTTCCAGCCTCATCTTTTGTGATATTGCAGTCCTGTTGCTCACACAGACACACGCACACACACACATATTATATGTGTGAGTGTGTGTGTGTGTGTGTGTGTGTGTGGTGAGTGTGTGTGTGTGTGTCCATGTGTGACTCTGTATGAGTGTGTGTGTGTGTGTGTGCGTGTATGAGTGTGTGCATGTGTGTGAGGGGGTGCATGCATGCATGCCTCTGTGTGTTAGACAATATGTACATTATGTCAAGATGTTTTACGTGTGCGCATTCACTTTTTTTTTTAAGGTATACATAACTTCCCAAAGGCAATTTGCCAAAATATGGCTTCAGACATAGTCAGCAGTGGCCTGGAAAAAGGGCCCAAGTTGAACTTAATCTCAACAGACTAACACTACCTTTCCTGGCCACCAGCACTACAACTGTGCTGCGCTAGAACTAGAGGTAGAGGTATAGCCAGGTATAGCCAGGTATAGCACAACTGACTCGCTTTATGTGGCTGCCAGGTGAACACAAGTCAGGGCCAATGACACAGCAGTAATTGCTCTACCTTCTGCCCGCTGGGTGCTTTTCTCGTTCATTATTTATAAAGAAATGTATGTAAGGATTACATAAAGTTCTTATTATATAAAATTCTGAAATTTTCTTCTAAGATGGTTAATTTTATTACTCCCCTTTCCAATATAATGTTAAAGTGTAATACTGTAATGGCAGATACTGAACTATGTCAAATGAAACGGTCAGTGCTAGTAAATAATTTATGTATTTTATATATTGTGCATGTGTGTGGTGTGTTTATATCATAGTGTGAGGGCTTCTATACATATGTGTGCATATTTTGTTTGTGGTACGTTACTTTCATAGTGCGTGTGTACATGGTATACGTGCACACAGTGTGTGGTGTGTTCATATCAATGTGTGTACTTATAAATTTGTGTGTGTGTTGCGTGTTTTTTCTTTACAGTATTAGTGGCATGTGCATATAATACAAATATTTGGGGCAAGTGTTTGGGGGGGGGGGGGGGGGGGGGGGGGGGTGTTGTTTATATCACAGTGTTTATGCATATTAATGTAATGCATGCAAAGATTCTTTGCACACACAGAATTACAAATTACAGTAACAGTAAGTTACATACACACAGGAGATAGGGAGAGGGAGGGGGGGGATGAGAAGAAGAGAGGGGGGGGAGAGAGAGGGAGGGGGAGGGGAGAGGAGGGGGGGAGAGAGGGGAGGGGGAGAAGAGAGGAGAGGGGATCTAAATCAAAACCAATTTAATCATTTCTTTATTACAAAGATAATATATATTTAATTTTTTTAAACACTCATGTCCCCGCTCTTTTCAGGGATGGTATCGTGCTATATAATTATTATAACACACACACACACCACCACCACCCCAAAATAAAAAATAGACATACAAAAGAGAAAAAAAACAACAACAACAAAAAATCTCCACCCCCACCCCCCTAAAAAGTAAAAAAGACAACAAACAAACAACAAAAAAAAAAAAAAAAGAACAACAAAACAAACCCCTAAATTCAGAACGATTTGTAAAAACAACAACAACAAACAGACAAAAAACAGGAAAGAATAAGCTTCAACCATTATTCATCATTATGAAATAAAAACTAAATAATAACAACACAACAACAAATGTCACAAGTTTTCTGAAAAGAAAAGAAACACCCATTCATAATAAATTTGTCATGATATTGGTGTCAATCCATTAGCAAATCCAATTCTTCTTCTTCTTCAACATCAAACACTCAGACAGCAACCATTGTTGTCTGCTGTATGAGAGAAAATGGGGCACGGGGTAGCCTGGTGGTTACAGTGATGTATTCGTGATCTGCTGACCCAGTTTCGATTCTCGTTTGAGAGGATTTTTCCTCTGGAGTTAACTTCAGTGCTGACTCCACTCTCCCCAAAAAGTCTTTCGGATGAGACTATAAACCAAGGTCCCGTGTGCGAACGCATGCAGAACATCTTGTGCACACGTTAAAATCCGTTCTGCTTTTCACAAGAGTAGGCCATTGTGTGCCGGTGGGAACGGATGAAAACATTGACAAAACTGCATACACATGGAGACTGGATGAAAAAAAAGCACATGAGTGCTTATTCCATTATCCTTGAAATAAAAGAGTAAAAAAAAAAAAAAATTTTTTTAAAAGGTGCTGCCATTAAGTGCAGGCCCAGCACATCCAACTTCAGCATGGGAGAGAATTACAACGTCTTTCTGAAAAAAGGCTGAAGAATGGACCCAGAAGGCAGAAAAAAGACAAGAAGGTGACAGGAAGAAAAGGAACAAGGCAGAAATGAGATGGACAGAAAAGTGGGAATTCCTAGCACAGAATTTCCCGAAGGTGGGGGAGATGCTATTTATACAGACAGGCCCTCGGCATCCCCATGGGGGAATTGCAAATCAAATACAAAGAAAGAAAGAAAATACAAACTTGTTCAGAATTGACCATCCTTTCAAATTTTATGTCACAAAACATATCAACATCCTGAAACATCTGACTGGAAAAATACTTTGTTCTTGATATTATTAATAAGTCATGTCCTGACATGTTAAAATTAATACAATTGGTACTGATTTGGCTTTGTCTTATTATCTGTGCTTTTTCAATATACTTCACTACAGATTTGATAACATTTTCATTTTCACACAACAGGATAGAAACAATATCTACACTTTCTGTTGTTTGTGAAGTTAAGAAATCATGTAGGACTATATTACATAGTTTCGCATACTTTACATTGAAATAAAGAGTGAATTTCATCATTAACATTGTGACCACAATATGTGCGTGTGAGTGTGCGCATGGGTACATTGGTAAATAATAAGTTTATCTATGTTTTTTCTAGTCAATGGTTTTTTTAACATTGTACTCCTACATTGGTGTGTGTGTGTGTGTGTGTGTGTGCGTTCTTTCTTTAATTTAAGGTATGTTCACTCAAGGTGATATAAGACCAAAGATAAAGTGTTACAATATATACTATATAAAAACGTGTGTGTGCATGTGTGTGTGTGTGCATGTGTGTATGCGTGTATGTGTGTGTGAGTGTGTGTGTGTGTGAGTTGTGTGTGTGTGTGTGTGTGTGTGTGTGTGTGTGTGTGTGTGTGTGTGTGTGTGTGTGTGTGTTTACCTATTAGTGTCTGTGCACCAGAAAAAAGAAGACAAAATTCAAAGAAATTATTGGAGGGACGGGGATGAGGGGGAGGGGGGCATTGAACAGCTTAAACAGCAGCAAGAACAATTACAAAAGTTTGCCAACAGGGCTTCTAACAACTAACTATCTCCAACATAACCACATTATCAGGCCAATAATTGTTCAAATGGCATATTTGAAATCTTATCTACAACTGTACCAGAAAAATATGGTCGAAGTAGTTCACAATGAAGAATGACATGCTTAGGTGATAAGTCGAACCACATAGATGAGTTATCTGTTTACAAAATTTAGCCCTAAATGCATCCAATCTGAACCTGTAGATCATACTTCCCACCAGTCTGTTATGAAAATGACACACTCTGGCTTAATGAAATGTGTGTGTGTGTGTGTGTGTGCATGCATGCATGTGTGTGTGGTTGTTTTTTTTAACATTTTTATTTGTTTGAAGTTATATTGGAATGTTTAAAGCAATATGAAACGCAGCTTTTATGCATCTTTCGAGATTATGATACATATCAATGTGCTGTAATTGTCTTTCATGGGATGACTAAAGTGTACTTGACTTGAGGAGGGAGGGAGCAAGAGAGAGAGAGAGAGAGAGAGAGAGAGAGAGAGAGAGAGAGAGAGAGAGTGAGAGAGCTTTGCACTTAAATTACACTTACATTATCCCCTTTTCGCCACCTTTGCACTTCACACTTTTACAATACATTTCACCTTTTCGCTACCTCTCTCTCTGGCCATAGGTGTTCTTTGTTCCGACACTATAGTCCCATACCCTGATCTGACCTTACCGCTTATATAAACAGATCTGTCTCTCTCCCAACACAATCATCTCCCGCTCCTTTGAGTGTTCGAGAAGAAACCACTAAGCTGTACAACATCGCACAGCTCGAACGACAATGATCGATGCAAAAAAAAACTACTTACCTAGTGGGCAATCCTCATCGAATTCATTGATCGATGACAAACTACTGTACTTCTAGCACCCATGCAGCTTGTTTTGTGACTGCAGCGACTGTGGTCGCTCTCCTTCGATGTTTTCCAACAGCGTGACGTTTTGTCGTCTGTTGCGTTTCGCAACCGACCTGATCTAGCCTATAAGGTGCGCACGCACTTGATCGAGGACAAAAGTCCTCATACCCGCAGTTTATGACTCTAGCACAGGAGAGAGGCCGAAATGCCACGTGAGTGCGGCGTAGGCCTATAGGCCTTGGCCTAGGCTGCATGTGCACTATCGTGATTGTTCCAGCCAGTTTCCAGGGATGGAGAATTGGCTAAGAAGGCCCAGACGATTTTTCAGACTAGAAACAACTTTGATTACCTCGTCGGATACAAAGTCTGCATTCAAAACAAACACTAATCATCTCTTGAATTTATAAGACACACCTGTCAATTTCTATCTGAAAAACATTGCAGCACACACCCACAAGACAAAAAGAGACACAGAAGTGAAATACTAAAAATAAATAAATAAGGAGCATTGATGATGAAGGACTAGCCTAGCCGCTGTTGCTGTTGTAGTGGGGACAGGTTTAAAAATAGGCTAGGTTTCCTGAGTTATCAGAGTATGACCTAAACGACCTGAATGAGTTTTCTGCAGTCACTGGTTATTTTGTTGTTGTTGTTGTTGTTGTTTATTTATCATCTTCGCTGTGTGAAAGTGTCATAGGCCTATTATATCCTAGATCTCTACCACTGTCAGCCCCGGCAGATTTCTTTGGGTGAAATTCAAGCTGCTCTCCTCGGGACAAACACTTCACCACAAGAGCAGCCTTCCTCCTGTTTGCTCCTGTTGTTTTATACAGGGGATGTTCATAGGCCTATTATAGTCTAGGACTCCTTTCCAAGTCAGCCGCAATTTCTTGGGTAATTCAAGCTGCTCTCTCTCGGACAACACTTACACCACAAGAGACTTCCTCCTGTTATGTCTGTTGTTACAATGGGACTGTTACTATGCTGCGGCTTTCAATAGAACTTTGCTGGGACAACTCTTGTGCATTAACGGTTATTTTAGTATGTGTGGTTCCACGGAGCTTCACTTATGTCTGATCCAAAGACTAGTACCCAGACTACTACTCAAGGTTAGTGGGGGGGGGGGGGGGGGGGGGGGGGGGGGGTTGTTTTGCCATCATTATTCGGAAAATCATCAGGGTGGCTTCTTTACCGGTTCAGCTACTACAGAGAACTTTGTGGCTACCAGGGACCAAGCTCTGCACGTGCCTTGTAACTGCAGGTAGCAATCAATCAAGCAGTTCTGATCTTGGGCCAGCGTGCACACACACATCATTTAGGGCACACACACACACACACACACACACACCAAGTGACAAACAAACTTTTCAGTCACACATAAGCATATCCTTTCCCCCCCAAATTTTCCCTATATGTCTCCCTTCATCTAATATCACTTACAGTGAAAAGACGTTAAATTGAAGGAACAACAAAAACACCCCCCCCCCCCCCCCCCCCCAAAGCCACACCTGTGTTCTGTGTATCTACATGATTAGGATACTGGGCTAGTGGTATATTGGCTGTTGACCCCCGTCTTGAAACTGCCATAAGCCTGAACTGGTGGCAGGTTCAACAAGCGTGAGAACAGAACAGAACAGAACAGAGCAGAACAGAACAGAACAGCAAACACTGTCTAACGTGTAGTACCCCATACATCATGAACATTCCCCATACATCATGCACCCCAAGCCTGCTGTAGGTGGGTAGGCTGGTACACCTGTGATGGGGCAATCCTTCAGGAGGGAAGGGCTCCTAGCCCCTGAGTTAGGCAGGAACCACCCTCAAACCGGATAGGTCTAGATGCAAACACGCTGTGTGAAAGTGACTGTGCGAAATTAAGATTGTGAAACATTGCACCACATGATAAAGTTTTGTACTGATTTGTGTATTGTATGTACTGCATTGTATTACATTTGCCTTTCAGTGTAGTAACCAAGTCGGAAACCGGACATATAATGTTAACACACTGTGTCAATGTGACTAGAAAGCCAAGGCGACTGTACAGTACCACATAACAAAGTATTGTTTCGCATTGTATAATACTGTAGTGTACTGTATTGCACTGCACTCTATACATACTAATATTGCATCGTATTAAAGAATAATATTGTATTGTGTTGTGTAGGAAGTCTCAACAGGTTTCTCTGTGTGATATTAATGTCTTCACTGATGAAGGAAAAAATTGTTGTTGTCAGTATTCAGTGGCATAGGGGCCTCACCCATTTAAGAAACCTTGTGAGAGTAAGCTGTTTTGTGTTTTTATCGACAAGATGTCTTACTTTACATCAATTTCAAAAGGACTTGGCAAACAGCCACGAACACCAGGTCGCCCTCCCCCTCCCCCTCCGCCACACACACACACACACACCACCCATACACATATTTTCAAAGAAAAGCAGAGCTACAGAAATCTTGGCTGTTGAAATCACGCACTTGCACCTCCCACTGTGGCCCCCGCTGGCTCAGGCAACAACAACAACAACAACACACACACACACACACGCGCACGCACGCGCGCGCGTGCGCACATACACACTCACACACACACACACACACACAAGGGATGAAATTTTTTTTACAAAACTGCACACACACGGGAACTGGAGGTTAAAAAAAAAAGTACAAGAGTGCTTCTTCCATTATCCTCGAAGTAAAAGGGAAAAAATTAAAATAAACACACTCAAAAATTAAAAAAAACTAAAATAAAGACCACACACGCGTGCGCGCACAAAGAGAGAGAGAGAGAGAGAGAGAGAGAGAGAGAGAGAGAGAGAGAGAGAGAGAGAGAGAGAGAGAGAGAGATTCTGCAATTGTTAATGTGTTATTATGCAGTATCTTCAGAGCACGATATAGGCTAATACAAAGCACATAATTATTCAATCTTTTGTTCTGTCGTTCAAGTGGAGCGCTTGGCACTGCACTGCACTGGGATCTCTCTCTCTCTCTCTCTCTCTCTCTCTCTGTCTCTGTCTCTCTCTCTCTCTGTCTCTGTCTCTCTCTCTCTCTGTCTGTCTGTCTCTCTCTCTCTCTCTCTCTCTCTCTCTCTGTCTCTCTCTCTCTCTCTCTCTGTCTCTCTCTCTCTCTCTCTCTCTCTCTCTCTTATATATATATATATATATATATATATATATATATATTGAGGATGCAGGGGCTGTTCAGGGAGGTTGTAAGGGGTTTCTATGACACAGCCGGGGTGGGTGTAACCTAGTGGTTAGAGCCTTGCACTCCCAAGTTGACAGGCCCAGTTCCAGCCACCGCCAACCAGTCGCCAGTTCAAGGGCATTGCCCCCCCTGGAATTAACATCAGTGCACTCCCCTGAAAATCCTTGATAAACCGAAGTTCCGAGTGCAAACGCACGTAGAACATCCTGTGCAGGCCTTAAAACCCGTTCTGCCTTTGAGAAGAGTAAACCATTTCGTGCCAGTAAGAATGAATGACAAAATATGGGGCGCCATAGCCTGGTGGTTAGAGCATTAATTACCTAGTGGTGAACCTGAGGGCCGGGATCGAGCCACCGCTGAGGAGTCTAGTGACCCCACTCCCCTACAGTGCTTCTGATGAGACCATAAACCAGGCCCCCTGTGTGTATGCCCGCGAAACATCTTGCACACACGTTCCGCCTTCCGAAAGAGTATAGTATGCCATTTCATGCCGATAAGAGTGGATGATGTGATTAAACACACACACACACACACACACACACACGTGCCGTGTTTAGACACCATCTCCAAAGACAGAATGCGGCTACCTTAATTAAGGTGGGCGAAAACGATGGCGTACACTAGGCAAACTCTCACTTTGGTAACCTCCCAGCTCTAGCCAAAAGAAGGGCGGGGGGTGTAAAAATGACACAGCCAGTGTTTGAACAATGTCCCAGTCTGTATGCAGTAACGGTTATGACGTGCACAGCATTTAGACTGTAGCCTTTAGAGTCGGTTTTCCAAATCCATACCATATTATTATTATTCATCGTGATGTATGATATTATTTCACCACCTTTTTTAGCCAGCGGCTGTGTATCAAAGGGAAGGAGAGGGTGGGGGAAAGTGAGAGAGGAGAGGAGAGGAGAGAGAGAGAGAGAGAGAGAGGAGAGAGAGATGTTTGTCAGAGATATGGGCAGTTGGGGAATGTACACTTCTGAAAACACACATGGTATTGTGCACATAGTCATACTCTGAATTATTACATACTCTCTCTCTCTCTCTCTCTCTCTCTCTCTCTCTCTCTCTCTCTCTCTCTCTCTCTCCGTCACGCACTGTTCCGCAAAACACGCTATTATTATCATAATATACATACGTGTATGCATGCACACAAGTAGTAGACACGTTTCCTAAGCGGGGCAGCCTTAGCCAAAGGTGTTACCAAACCCTTTTCTATGGTCTGTGTGTTCTGCGTTCGACCCGTTATTTGATCCCTCCCCTATATCACCACACCACACTGCCTGCACTGCCCAAATCTTTTCACTGGGGGGGGGGGGGGGGGGGGGTGGGGTTAGGTAGGGGGGGGGGGGGGGTGTACAGGTTACCTCCCCATGTCAAAGAGCTAGCTCCTCGTCTCCATGTTCCAAGGGGAAATGATAGCACGCCTAACAACAACAACAACAACAACAACAAAGCAACAAACCTAAACGTGTGCAACGCACGCAGAATATTTTACGCACATGTTCAGACCTGTTCCGCTTTTTGGAAGAGTAGGCCATTGTAATAATAATAATATATGGAATTTATATAGAGCTGAATCTTGTAAAAAAACAAAAAAAACAAATCGAAGCGTTTGCACTCAATCATTTACAGGCATGCAACTCTCCTTAAACATAATAAACAACAGATTTCAAAAACCATGCGCGCGCACGTATGCACGCATGCACGCACACACACGCACACGCACACACACACACACACACACACACACACACACACACTCGGAACAACACTTAGAAGGTGAAAGATGCTGTTGAAAATTAGGGACAGATATTTGGGGGGAAAGTCTCAGGTAGGAAATAAGTGTGTTTTGAGACTGGATTTGAAGGTATCAAGTGAAGGCTTTTGGCGAAGTGAAAGAGGGAGGTCATTCCAGGTGGATGGACCAGAAACAGAGAAGGAGCGACGGCCAACAGTGGTTTGTTTGAATCTGGGTGTTCGAAAGCACAAAGTATCTGCAGCTGAACGAAGGGAATGGGATGGAGTGTACAAATGAAGACAGTTACAGAGATAAGAGGGTGCAGATTTGTGGAGACATTTGAAACAGAGGGTATTGATTTTATACTCCAGTCTTTGTGAGACAGGCAGCCAGTGAAGAGATCGCAGAAGAGGAGTGATGTGTTCAGATTTTTTCTTTCTTAGGACCAGTCGAGCTGCAGAGTTTTGTATGCGTTGAAGAGAGTGGATAGATGATGCTGGTAGGCCAGCCAAAAGAGAATTACAGTTGTCTAAACGTGAAAGAATGAGAGATGTGACAAGCTTGGAAGTTGCATCAGTGGACAGATACTTGCGAATCGCGCTTATGCGCCGTAATTGATAGTAGCAAGACTGGCAGGTCTGGGTGATGATTTTTTTCATAGAGAGTGTGTTGTCAAGAACTACTCCTAAATACTTCACAGAGTTGGACAAAGGAACTGACGTATTGCCGAATTCTATTGAAGTTTTTTGCGGGTGGGAACCCATGACAAAATTTACAAAAAACACATGTCCATGGGGAATGGATGTAAAAAAACCCCACATGAGTGTTTATTCCACTATCCTTGAAATAAAAGAATAAACAAAAGAATACAGAGAGCTAGTCATTACAAATACAAGATTGTTTAACAGTGGCTCTCTCTCTGTCTCTGTCTCTCTCTCTTATTTGATGAGACTCTAGATTTATTCTCACAAAATGTCAAGCTGAGGGTAACCATAAGGCATCAAAAGCAATGTTGTCATAGTTACAAGCTGATAACTGCTGAGGGTAACCATAGGGCATCCAAAGTAATGTTGTCATGGTTACTTCAGCAAAATGTTCCAGTCGCTCTAGCCAGCTATCAAGATGGTAGCAGGTGTGGCTGACTACACTACCAGAAAAGGGACAGTGTTCCTCTAATTCTGGGTGTCTGCCTAAGTCCAACATCAGTTACAAGTAAGAAAAGCAACACTAACATGCTCAACACCTGATAATGATGTCAAACAACTTGAAGGGGGCCGCATTTAGCCACAGCATGTCCTCTGTTTCAGGCCCAGAAAGCGTGTTCTGCTAAGTGTTTACAATGCATACATGTATACATGGACTATAGACGTCACCGACGACCACACACTGAGTCACGTCCACATTGGTCACCGAACCACCTTTTGACCTCTTCTCTGGCCAGACCAGTACAGGAGGGCAAAACCCGTACCTCTTTAGCCAGCCAAGCGTGAAGGAAAAACGCCTGCACTTCCACATCTTTGTTTGTGCTGTCTTTGTTATTTCTACTGCACCTTTCCAAAGATTTGTTGTTATGTGATCCAGGCCTTGCGAAATAGCTGCTAGGTTGGATCGGTGGTCTAGAGGTAACGTGCCCATTTAGAAAGCGAAGAAGTCCGGGTCGGAAGTGTGCGGTGGTTCGAATCCCGTTTGGGCCAGACACTTTTCCTCCATCCATTAATAATAATAATAATAATAATAATAATAATAATGGAATTTATATAGCGCTATATCTTGCAAAAACAAATCAAAGCGCTTACACATTTTATACACGTTTCTGTGTGTATGTGTGTGTTTGTGTGTTTGACCATGAGTGGTGGTCTGGGCGCTAGTCTTTCGGATGAGGCGATAAACCGAGGTCCCGTGTGTTACACAAAATTATTCAGCGCACGTAAAAGAATCCACGACAACAAGAGAGTTGTCCCTGGCAAAATTCTTAGAAAAAAGCTACTCTTATAGGGAAACAAATACAGTTGCAGACAACCCCCCTCTCCCCCCCAAAAAGGTGGCGCTGCTCTTGTGGCGACGCTGTCCCCCCCGGGGAGAGCAGCCCGAATTTCACGCAGAGAAATCTGGTGACTTAAAGTGGTATAAATGAAATGAAAATAAAATGAAAATATATCTTGCTCCTCATGGAAACAACTAGACCAGGGACGGGATAGCCTAGAGGTTAGAACATTGCGCTCGCAATCTGACGACACGGGTTCGAATCCCGTTCAAGGGGATTTTTCCACTGGAGTTAACACATCAGTGCAGACTCCACTCTCCCCAAAAGTCCTTCGGATGAGACTATAAACCGAGGTTCCGTGTGCGAACGCACGTAGAACATCTTGCGCACACGTTAAATCCTGTTCCGCTTTTTGAAAGTGTAGGCCATTGTGTGCCGGTGGGAACCGATGACAACATTTACAAAACTGCATATACACGGGGACTAGATGTAAAAAAAAAAGCACATGAGTACTTATTCCATTATCCTGGATAAAAACTAAAAGAAAACAAAACAAAAAAAACCAAAGTATGACTTTGAACACCTAGGCGGGCCTACTCTCACTGCTGGTGCCCTGGTTTTGGAGTGGAAAATCCTGTTTCCTTTGTCGTCTGTTCCCTTCCTCCCTCCGCTGCAGCTCACAGCTTCACCAACGGTCAGATTTTGCATATACGACCGTTTTGGCCACCATGAAGGTAGCTGTTTTCTGCTCGGGGATGTATGCTGGTTATGTTCGTGTTTCCGTAACCCACTGAATCGTGGAATTTTTAATGTGCATATTTGATATTATGCAGGTGTGTATGTACACGAAAAGAGCTAAGGCACTGGCAGGTCTGCATTTGAAGTTGACCTGGGAGATCGTAAAAATCCACACCCTTAATTCACCAGAAATCCAAACCCATGACTTCATGAATCCATGGGATTGAGGTCAAGGGTCTTAATCACTGACTATTGTGTCCGTCCGTCACTGTGTATAATCCTGCTTCGCCATCCAGAGATACAGAACACTTTCTGTACTACATCATGTATCGTTACTTTGACTTTTGAAAAAGACTGAAACGGGGTCTGAGCCCAATCTGGGATGGGTAGGAAGGTTACTGCATGCATGAAGGAAGCTCAGTCGGTGTTACAGGCAGTGTTACAGGCAGTGTTACAGTCCGTGTTACAGTCCGTGTTGCAGGCAGTGTTACAGTATGGTCCACCTTGAGACAGTTCCACTACGACATGTAATGGTATGAGTTATGCAGCTGCCAGAAAACAGAACAAAGCGAACAGAACAAGATGGCCTTGACTTTCCCATGACTTTTTGATCAGTGTTTTATTGCAGCCAACAGATCATTCCCCCTTATTGATCGATCAGCAACGGCACACACACGCTGGCAGAGGATAGACAGAGTCGTAGGCCAGGCTTTGTCACAGCAACTCTGGTTATCTTGAGAACACATAAAGTGTACAGCATCTGAAGGTGGTGCCTGTCACTTCGATATTTCTTTGTCATACATTTTCCATCTAGAGATACAGAACATTCGTTATCAGTATATCAGCCACTGTGTATAATTATTATGCTTCGTTCATCAAGATACAGAACACCAGTGATAGTTATATCAGTCACTGTGTATAACCATCATGTTTCCTTCATATAGAGATACAAAATATTCGTTATAATTATATTAGTCACTGCACTGTGTATAACCATCATGTTTCCTTCATATAGAGAGACAAAATATTCGTTATAATTATATTAGTCACTGCACTGTGTATAACCATCATGTTTCGTTCATCTCGAGACTCAGAACACCCATTATAGTCAGTGATACTATACTATAGTTATCAGGCTTCCTCATTCTAACACCCATTACAGTCCTCAGTCAGTTAGCCATTGTGTATTGTTATCATGTTTTTTCGGTTGATCTATATATATAGAAAATGCGGCACAGTTATCAATATATATATATATATATATATATATATATATATATATATATATATATATATATATATATATATATATATATATATAGTTATCATGTTTTGCTGGTTCGTCTATATGAACAGAAAATGCTGTACAATTATCAATATGTTTTGCTGGTTTATCTATATGTACAGAAAATGCCGTACAATTATCAACCACAGTGGAAAATTCTAACGCTTTACATAACGAGTCTCTCCCACAACGAAAATCCGATGCGCTGGGCCTGACTTGTCAGGCCCTTAACGGCAGTGCAAGGCATTTTGGCTCATAATGAATTATGACAAGCAACAATAGTTGCCGTCTGAGCGTCGAGGAAGAAGAAGAAGAAGGAGAAGAAGAAGAAGCCTGACCAAAATGTTATAGACTCCAACGTTTATTTATTTATTTATTAAAAAAGCACACTCTGAGCTTGCCAAGAAACTACAAAAGCACTGTGTTGTTCTAGACCCACCCAGTAGCAGACAAAGATGCCAGCCTGGCTGTGGATCGATCAGCGTGGTGTGGTGTTGTGTGGTGTGGTGTGGTGTGGTGCAATGCCGAAGGCTCAGGCTGGTTCAGGGTCTAGGTCAGGCCTAGTGCCAACCCATAGGCTACATTATTGACTGGTGAGCAGCTATGCCTTGTCCTGTTTGGCATTGCCGTTTCTTTTACTTTCTCTCTCTCTCTCTCTCTCTCTCTCTCTCTCTCTCTCTCTTCCTCTCACCCCCTCTCTCTCTCTGGACGGGATAGCCTGGTGGTTAGAGTGATGCACTCGTCATCTGCTAACCCGTTCAAGAGGATTTTTCCTCTGAAGTTAACATCAGTGCCAACTCCCCTTCCGCTACAAGTCCTTCGGATGAGACTATAAACGCACGCAGCCGGTGGGGATGGATGACAAAATGTACAAAAGTGCATACACACGGGGACTGGATTTAAAAAAAAAGCACATAAGTGCTTATTCCATTATTCTCTAAATAAAAGAATAAACAAACAAATAAATCCCCCCCCCCTCACACACACACACACACACACACCTTAGGAACGTTTTATTTATAGTCTAATTCCACCAAACGTGAACACAATTTAAACTAAGTAACAATCATGTACAACAACATCAGCAAACACACACACACACACACACACACACACGGCCTATGTCGAATGCACAAAGGTAAGACTATTCTTCTCGCTATCCCCCCTCCTCACTACATCCTCCAAAGAGGTGACTGTAGATAGTGAACGTTGTCACACTATGGGAAGTTTTAGCAGACGACGTTCCATTCAGCCCTTCCCACTGTACTGTACTGTACTGTACTCTGCTCTACTCTACTTTACTGTCTTGTTGTTATCTAGATAATAAATCAACTGCCAAGTAAACACAGAGGTCAGAAAGTCATTGAGGCCAGCTGGCTGTTATGTATTATTTACCAATGCTGTTCAATACATGCCCGCACTTTCACCGTCAGCTTGCAGCCTAGGTCATACACACACACGTGAGTGAACAGACTAAGATCGAAGACAACAAAAAGGCTACATACACACACACACACACACACACACACACACACACACACACACACACACACACACACACACAACACACACACACACACACCACACACACACACACACACACACACACACACACACACACAACACACACACGTGGGCGCATATGCACGCACGCACGCACCCGCGCGCGCGCGCGCGCGCACACACACACACACACGTAAACGCACGCACACACACATAATTATATGCACACACACACACATACGTACACACATACACACACATAATTATATATACGTATATATGTATATATGTCTATATGTATGTATGTATGTATCTCTCTCTCTATATATATATGCACACACACAAAGAGAGAGAGAGAGACACACGCACGCACGCACGCACGCACGCACGCACGCACACACACACACACACACACACACACACACGCACACACACACACACACACACCACACACACACACACACACACACACACACACACACACTCAGAGGAAAACGAAGATCCGGAACCTGTTTACACACCTTGTGAAGATGGACTGACTTGGAACCACACACGGATACGATGACGATGCATCCTGGTGACATGACAATGCATTCTGATGACGATGCATTCTGATGACATGACGACGCATTCTGGTAACATGACGACGCATTCTGATGGCAATGCATTCTGGTGACAATGCATTCTGATGCCACGAGGCATTCTGATGACAATGCATTCTGATGACATGACGGTGCATTCTGATGACATGACGGTGCATTCTGATGACATGACGGTGCATTCCGATGACATGACGGTGCATTCTGATGACATGACGGTGCATTCTGATGACGATGCATTTTGATGACACTGCATTCTGATGACGATATGACGATGCATTCTGATGACGATATGACGATGCATTCTGATGAGGACCTTAGCAAGCAAAGGTGATGATGCTTATAAAATATGTAATGTGTTGTTGCTGATGTTGTAGGGCGTGGAGGAGAAATGTCATTCAGTACACATGCATACGCGCGCGCACACACACACACACACACACACACACACACACACACACACCACGCACACACGCACGCACGCACGCACGCACGCGCGCGCACGCACGCGCACGCACGCACACACACACACACACACACACACACACACACACACACACACACACACTAATAATCGTCTATTATCACTTTGAGTGAACAGACGTAAAATCGAAGCAACAACAGCACACACAGAGGCAGGTACATAGGCATGCGGGCGCCTATGCGTGATCTCTCTCTCTCTCTCTCTCTCTCTCTCTCTCCACACTAACACTGATGGTTTGTTCAGTTTTTGCTGGCCATCTGTCTCATACAAACAGGATCTAGGAGCTATGCACATACAATGATAATGAGCAATCAAGGGTACATGAAAGAGAGCAGACTGTTAGTGCAGTAGAACATGAAATATTCACATCTTTTTAGGCAGTGGAAGCATCAACACTTTCCCCTCGAGGCAGAAAAATGCGTTTCTATGTTTCAATGCCTGTCCTGGGTTGACCCTCATGGTTTGGTCAGGGCGTTGATACAAGGGAGCGACAGAAGAGTTGGGTTTATACCCTGTTTTAATCTGTGTATAGCTGCACAGTTTTATTCTGAGAGTTAAAAGTTGACGAGGTGACAGCCCTGATATATATGACCTCTGAGGTCAGCAGGGCTGTAAACAACAGGATTGCATTGGACACACACACACACACACACACATCTTGAGTGACTGTTGTGTCTTCTCATCTCTGCCTCCCTTATTGGGTGGGATGTACAGTGCCTGGTCTTCTCTTGTGCTTGTCACTCTGCAGGAGGTCTGCTTATTGGCCTCAGCCCTTACATTCCCACTTCAGAGCAGCTCACTTTTTCACTTTTTTGTATTCTTTTCTTTTTGTTTTATTTCGAGGATAATGGAATAAGCACTCATGTGCTTTTTTTCATCCAGTCCCCGTGTGTATGCAGTTTTGTAAATTTTGTCATCCGTTCCCACCAGCACACAATGGCCTACTCTTCCGAAAAGCGGAACGGGTTTTAACGTGTGCGCAAGATGTTCTGCTGTACAAACGGTTTGTACTGCGGTGTTGTACAGGATGTATGCTGTGTATGTTCGTGTTTGTGTAACCTACTGGTGGCTGACATAAATGACAGGATCTTAGGGAGCCAGTATCACCAATACACTAACGGCAAGCTGAAAGAAATACGCCAGCACATCAGCCAGTGGATTATGAGAGAGAAAAAAGTTAACAAGAAAGAAAAAGGTACTCCCCCCCCCCCCCCCCCCCAAAAAAAAAAGAAAAAAAAAGAAAAGAAGTGATCACTGTCAAGGCTGATGTGCCGTGATGCACGTGGAAATGAACTGTGCCCTCCCACAGAGGGTGGTGAACTGTGCTGCCGAGCCGACATTGTCATTTCTGATTTGGCGGCCACTGACACAGATCGCCTTGTAAACGCATGCAGAAAATTCATACCTTGCATCGTTGCCATAATTTTCCACTTGAGGCTACAGGTAACTGTTTTACTTTTGTGTAGCAAGCTGATTTGCTTGTTATTCATGATCATGTTTGATATAATAATAATAATAATAATAATATATGGAATGTGTAAAGTGGTAGATGTATATCTTGTAAAAATGAATCGAAGCCCTTGCATTCAACCCATCCTTACACATGCAATCACTTATGAGATGACACAGGAGGAGGAAATCTTAGGTTGGAAATATGTCTTGAGGCTGAAATGAAAAAAAAAGAAAACAAGTTGAGGGGGCGGGGGACTTTGTATTCCAGGTTGTAGAAAAAAAGATGCTTAGGTTATTAGCTTTCCATGTGCTCTCACTCTTGTGGCTTGATTTCGTTTAAAAAAACAAACTTCCCCAACACCTTAGCCTTTGTGAGGGGTTGGGGCAGTGCAGGGGCAGTGTTTTGTGCAAGCTGAATCTGCTGGCTATCCTTTTCCACGTCATCCATGCCTTCAGTCATAGCCTTTTTTTTTTTCTACAACAGAGGGATAGAGCCTGTGATTAGGATGTTACGCATATCAAGTTAGACACAGGACCTCCAGAAAAAAAGATGAACCTAAAAAAGTGATGGTGCTATTCATAAATTGTTCACATATGTTTCAGACTTTTGGGGGGTGGAAAGGGGGGGGGGGGGCATAGTACTCTGCCGTACATTATATTCTGGTGACTTTTTTTTTTTTTTGGTTGTTCCTTGGCTAGAACTCTTTCCAGGTTCTCCAGTAGTGAGATTTTTGCGAATGTGACCGTTTTTACCTCTATTAAAGGAGTAGGGTGACCCAAAATTGTTGCCAAAAAAATGGCATATACCTTTGTTATAGCTCTTAATATTCATAAATTTAACAATTCGACTTTCATGTGCTACAATTTTTATTTTGCAAAAAGGGGTTTTGTGTGTGCCATAAACTGAATATAAATGTCAGTCCCATCGTTCAGCATACAGGTTGTGGTTTTATGGTACACTGCCTAAATCAGATAGCTTCGCAGGGACTGTAACAGAACCAACTCAACCCTCTCCTTTTCCAGTAGGCCTAGGTCTAAACAAGGACTGCTCCCTTTGAAAATCCGAAGTAATGGCTACTCCCTTTCTGCCAATGAAAATGGCGGCTTGTTTATTGAGTACATGCTATCAGGGCCTAGTTTTCATTTCACTTTCAAGTTTTATCTGTGTAGCTGTTTAGTGTCTCTTATTGTCATTCAGAGTTATGAATTAGTGAAAACTATGCCCAGTGAAAAAAGTATGGGCGTTCAAAGCACAACATACGCAAGTTTTGTGGAAATAGGTACGAGAAGAGGTAGACGTGGGCGACAGAACATCAAACAAAACTGGAGGCACAGAAAGTTTGAAACACACTCCATTGGAACAAAAACTAAAGAACCATGTCTTGTTCAAACTTATCTTAGATTCATATTGTATAGGCCGACTTGTTTTGAGTGAAAATGTTGGTATATTAAATAAATTTGGTGCAAGGAATGAAATTGAGTTTGCCACTGACTTAGTGAATGTAAGAACAGTTCACACCGACCAAGTGTGATAACAAAATTGCGTAGGTTTTAACTTAAGTTTAGGTTATTAAGCCTTCTTTTGGTGTTAACTTAGAAGTTAGATATAAACAAAAGACTTGCAAACATAAACTATTCATTACTATGGATAGATATGTGTTGAATTTTACTTGTTTTATTCATGTGATAATGGCAGTGAAATATATATATATATTTTTATAATATATATGTTTTTTTAGTTGGCTGAAGCTGGGAGGTCCACCAATGGTGAGATTTTTTTTTAAAAAGGCAACCATTTGCCCACCATAAAGTGAAGCTGCATTCTGACTTTGGGGTCCATGACTTAGCACAGCAGTCTACATGTATACATTTTTTACATTGTCATACATTCCTGCCAGCAATCAGTGGCATACTGTTCTGAAAGGTGAACGAGTGCCGTCACATCACGAGCACACTGTTCTAACCACCTGGCTAGTCCATACCCCAAATTGGAGTAAATTATGTGTTCATTTTACATTATTGTAAATTTAAACATAAATTTCCATGTTAAGTTTCTGGGGCAGCTAAACTGTTGAAGTGTTTTTCCATGGCAGGAGTAGTGCATAAAAAAACACAGCAGATAGAAATTGTTTGCATACAAATGCACTTAAAGAGCCTGCACACCCAACATAATCACATACAGCACACACTCGCAGTAGAATACACAGTTTCACTGATTAGATTTATTGTAATTGCCCTTCATGGGATGATTAAAGTGTTTTTGACTTGACTAAGGGCTATTCAAAACTAACCTGTAGTTTTATGGTTTCAGGTAGGCACAAGGAAGACCACACGCACTACCTTCAGTCTCTCTACCCACATCTAGAATCCAGAAAGCAAAAAGGATATGCCTCACTACTGGCCTCTACTCCGTGACTACAAACCTGAGGCAGAAGTCATGAAAACAGCCATAGCCCACATCGCATCTTGCAGGCCTTCCACTCCAACAGAAATACCGATCTGAGTGACTTTTAGTCCTGCAGTGGATCCCCTCCCATTGCAGCGAGACTGACTCCCTGGTGAAGGACAGAGCAAGGCAGGTGATTAGGTCTGCCAGTTATTCTGAATCCAAGACTGGTCACCAAGGCCAAACAGCAAAGCTAGTGACTACAGTAGCATCCATGCAATGACGGGTCAGATCCCAATGACCTGCCCACATGTACATGAAATTCCACCAAGGCCATAAAGAGTAGTGTCCTTGCAAGACTGGCAGCCAGACAACAGAACCTGTATTGAATACAGCCCTGCCTGCTACATGAAACATTGCAAAGATCTCCAGACAACAGAACATGTATTGAATACATCCCTGCCTGCTACATGAAACATTGCAAAGATCTCCAGACAACAGAACATGTATTGAATACAGCCCTGCCTGCTACAGGAAACATTGCAAAGATCTCCAGACAACAGAACATGTATTGAATACAGCCCTGCCTGCTACATGAAACATTGTGAAAGAGGATCTGGCCTGACCTGACCCCTGTGGCCAAGCAGTGCCATGTCAACTTGACCCTGCAGCGCACCACTACCTTCATCATCATCGTAGAGACAGCCCTCTTCTGACCAACGCAGAAGAAAAGCAAGAACATCGCACCAGCAAAACTCCTAGCCAACAAACTTCTTGCAGCTGTGGGTACCATGCAACTTCAACTATCATTAAAGTGTGAGTATGATAAGCACTCAGATATATATATATAAAGTGTAGTTCAAGTAAGCATACTAGTTGGCAGCAGTAGTTGAGTACACTTACATGTATGCACTGCATGCCTTCCACAAACATGTGCTACTGAAGGGAGGGGGGGGGGGGAGACTGGTAGATCATGTAGTCTAAAAGAAAAACTCTAGGCACAAGGTTTAAATAAAATTTCATCAGATATCACTTGTCTTTTTATGTCCATTAATGTACAGAAACTGAGAAACCTGGAAAAGTGCAGAGCCGTCATTCACCATATTTCATTGGTACAACTTGAAGATGACTACAACTGCGGTGAAGGCGAAGCAGTGTTGGTTTTATGTAGTGTAGTGAAGCAGTGTCGGTTATATCTAGTGAAGCAGTGTTGGTTTTATGTAGTGTAGTGAAGCAGTGTCGGTTATATCTAGTGAAGCAGTGTTGGTTTTATGTAGTGTAGTGAAGCAGTGTTGGTTTTATGTAGTGTAGTGAAGCAGTGTTGGTATGTAGTGAAGCAGTGTTGGTTTGTAGTGAAGCAGTGTTGGTTTTATGTAGCGAAGCAGTGTTGGTTTTAGGTAGCGAAGCAGTGTTGGTTTTATGTGCTAACACATATGGTCTGCACACATCTATGCGTATGTGTGCACATGCATTCAGACATACACATTAAGTAAAATGTATGGCTTTGTTCTTGTGGTGATGCTGATTAGATGGGATAAATCAGCTGTGACCAATAGACACACACACACACACACACACACACACAGGCATTTGCTCTCTGTCTCAGTATAGATCTCTCTCTCTTTTTCCCTCTCTCTCTGCTCTCTCAAACATACTAACCAACGTAGTAGTAATCCTAAGATCATTGGAAATTTAGCTTTATATTTGTAATATTTTTTGTTAAAGCCTTTAAAGTAAGAGATTATGTTGTCACAAGGTTGTAAGATTTTTTCCCCTGTGGATTTGCTTGCATTTGTTTGTCACCTCTGTACTTCACGGTGTGTCCCTATCATTCTTCAGTGTAGAGATCAGTAACCCCTTCCATGTATGGGCCAACGACTTTTTCTGAAAATTAATTCTTTCACAGTTCACAGCTTGCTCTCTCTCTCAATTTTGATTCTCTCTCTCTCTCTCTCTCTCTCTCTCTCTCTCTCTCTCTCTCTCTCTCTCTCTCTCTCTCTCTCCTCTCTCTCTCTCTCTCTCTCTCTCTCATACACACATACACACACACACACTTATCACATTTTTGTCTTGATTTTCAGGTAACTTTGCAGCAGTCTTCAACCTTGTCACCACACACGCCAGTCGCCACACATGACCTTGCCTTGTCAGGCCCGTGTTGGTATCAGAGGGCAGGGAATGGCTGACACAGGAAACCAACAAAACTTTAAACTAAGGGCTTTGTTGTTTTCTTGGGATCTGGGACAGGGAAACTAGTTGTTGGTCCTGAGTCTTCAGAATGAGAGAGTTATCCTAGATCCGAGTCCTTCAGTTTTCATGACCAGGCTTGCTCGTTTCCAGTTCCCAAAGGACCGAGTCTGAACACTAGAAACTTTCCTGTGAATGGGTCTCTTACGCACGCGCGCACACACACACACACACACACACACACAACAAAGTACACACACACACACACACACACACACTGATCACACGTTTTGCATGCTTTCAGTTCCCAAAGGACTGAATCTGAATATAGGGTCTTATTTTTGTGTGAATGGGTCTTGCTCTCCTCTTTATCTCTCTCTCTCTCTCACATTTTTGTGTGAATGGATCGATGGGATTTGGTACTAACTCTCTGTGTAGACTGCAAAAAATGAGTAGTTGCTGTGTAGCGGCTTCCTTCAACAGGTTCACAGGTCTCTCCTGCACATACATTTCCGTCTGCTTTCATCACATTTTTCCCCAGAGTTCTGTCGCTGCTTTTAGTTTTAGTCTTCCTTTGGACTTCCCGGTTAGTTCGCCTGCCAATGATCACTGGGCACCAACTTCCGATTGCCTCATCAGTATTGCTTGCTTAAAAAATTAGATTGAAATAAAATAAATGTGAATAAAATAAATGTAAATAAAGTAAAGTGAGATAAAATTAAAAACCAAAAATAAAATCCAGCAAAATAAAATGAGAGAGAAAAAAAAGAGAAATAAAACTAAAAAGTTAGGAGTAGAATAGAATAAAATAAAGTGAGATAAAGTAGAATGAAATAAAATGAAATGAAATGAAATAAACCAATCATAAAATTAGCCACAAAAAGAATAAAATAGAATAGGGAAGCAAGAAATCTGATGGCAATCTGGGTGACAGTGATCTCGTCGTCCGAAGATAGCACCCCCTACAACAGTAGACAGTAGTCCTTCATGAGCTGTTGGCAAATAGTGAACTCATCTCTTGTTTCAGGAAATGTTCCATCACCTCTCAAAACTGTAATAGTTACACCTCTACTAAAAAAACATGACCTTGACTCCACTCTGCTGCAGATACCTTGTGCTTACGAATACCTAGATTCAACCAATCCACTGCTGGTCCTCTCCTGTTTCATTTCAAAGCTATCCCTGCTTTTCAACAGCCAAAAATTCCATCACTCTGCCAAAGTGTATAACGTGTGTGTGTGTGTGTGTGTGTGTGTGTGTGCATTTGGACTTGTTAGAACTATTACTTGCTATTGGTTGCATGACTGTATAAGAATGAGTTGAGTGCAATCGCTTTGATTTGTCTGTGCAAGATACAGCGCTATATAAATTCCATTTATTATTATTATTATTATTATTTTCTGGTACATCCATCTGGAACAACCTTCCTCTCTTTCTTCAACAAAAGCCTACGTATGAGACATTTAAATCAGCCTCAAGACATATTTATTTCAGACCTAACTTTTTCCCTCTTTCATCTCAAAACTGCCCCTGCCTTCAACAGCCCAAATCCCATTACCCTGCCAAAGCCTACAACCTGTGTGTGTGTGCGTGTGGAGGTATGTACATTTGAATTTTGTTTAAGCTTTTAATAGTTATTGGCTGCATGACTCTGTAAGAATATGTTGAATGAATGCAAGCGCTCTGATTTGTCTTTGCAAGATATAGCGCTATACAAATTCCATTTATTATTATTATTATGTTGGGGATTACGCAACCTACAACAGTGGTCATGAGGTATCTATAGTTGTGTGTTCCCCAGCTTTACACCCTGGGGGTCACCCGGAACATGCACTCTGAATCACTCATCCCACCTGGGAATCTGGAAGTACACCGGATGAGAAGTTTGCGTGTATGACTCTTTCAAGTACCTCGCCACATAGGCAGCTATACTCCACCTTCAGAGGAAGGTATCTATAGTGACTGGGTTGTCCCTGCGTTTCCTTGGCCTTCCCTCCCTTTCTTAAACATGGGTCCTGACTGGTGAGTCATGGTGTGGATCACCGGGGAGTGGTCTTGTGGATCACCGGGGAGTCGTCTTGTGGATCACCGGGGAGTCATCGTGTGGATCACCGGGGAGTGGTCTTGTGGATCACCGGGGAGTCGTCTTGTGGATCACCGGGGAGTCATCGTGTGGATCACCGGGGAATCGTCTTGTGGGGCCTGGATGTAAAAAAGAACACGAGCGCTTATTCCATCATCCTCAAAAGAAATGAACAAGTTCTGTGGATCATCTGAGAGTCTTCTTCATGAGTCATCTTCTTCAGACTGTCGTCTGCTTCATCAAGTTCTTGTGGGTGAGTATACAGCTGTACGGCTACTGCTGAGTGACTTGGGATACAGGATTCAGGTATCAGATTTTTTGGGGGGGATTTTTTTTTAGTCTAGGTACCTTTAGGAGAAAGTTCACATTCTCTTGAAGTGGGTCACTTTTTTGTTGACAGAGCTTGTGGTGTTTTGTTGCTGCAGACATGGCAACTTCTATCTATCTGGAATGGAGGGTATCATGTGTGGACAGAAATGCGTTCTTGTTTGCAAATTATTTTAAAAACTTTACTGATAAAGTGTATTTGATTAGAATTTTCTGGATGGTTCATTGTAGTATTTGAATATTTAACACTATAAACTGGAATGGAATTTAACTATATTGAGGAAGTGATTAATGTTTAAAATCTGAACCAATAAGGTATTTATATTTTTTTCTCCCTTTATTTTCTTTTATCTCTGACCTGATGATGTCTAAACACTAGTGTGCATGCAGTTAAAAAAAAGTTAACATCATTCATTCTTACCATAATGATAGGCCTGCTCTTCCAAAAGGCAGAACTGGTTTTAATGTGTGCACAAGATGTTCTCTGTGTGTTCGCACATAGCGCGTCATAGGACCAAGATTTATAGTCTTGCCTGAAGGACTGAAAGAGTGGAGTTGGCACGGAGTACAGGAAAAACTCTTGAAAGGGAGAGAGTCTAGACGAGTGGTGGCTGACACCAGAGCTTGGTGCTGGGCCATCAAATCACAAGTGCCCCCTATTTTTGTTTCATTTGAATTGAAAGGAAGAGATGTTGAGTACTTCACACTTGCCCATTCTTCTACTCTAGTATTTTTTTCTTACTGACCTCTCTCATGGTAAAGTCTTAAAGTAATTTAATTTTGTAATTTTGTGTTCATGGTCTCTATCATTGTTTCTTTGTTGTTGTTGTTATTTTCCACCTGATGTTAACTTTGTGGTGTTCGTGTTTCACCAGGTAACGTATGAGACAGGAGAGTGTCACTGGAGTCCACCACCACCAGGCACTTCTGATGACAGGCAGCAGCACACAGAAAGGATCAGGTACCTTTAGTTTTGTCACCTTTTTACCCTGCCTGGTCTGCTGTCTGTCTGTCTTCATCTGTGTGTGTGATGTTTGTGGCCGTGTCTGTCCTCAGTTGTGCCCTTCGTCTTTTTCTCTGTGGTTTGTCTGTCCCTGCTTGTGTGTTTGTGTTTCTGTCTGTCTTGGGGCGTGTTGTATTTTGTGTTTTTATTCCTGTCTTTCAGCTTCTTGCCCTTTTCTGTCTGCCTGTCTCGGGCATGAAAAAGAAGGGAAAACTCGAGAGACATTGTGAGATCAGAAGTATAGGGGACACCACATCAGTCAGATGTTATAAAGGTGTAAGGGCATTCCCCCCCCCCCCCCCCCCCCCCCCCCCCCCCCCCCCCCCCTACCCACTATTTAGGTACCCACATACTGTGGGACTGGAACCATCAGGTGTCTTGTTTTTTTTCAGCCATCATGATTTGGGATGTTGCTTTGGATGGTTAAAGACAGGTATGATGGACTTGTAATATTTTGGCTGATGAAGCAAAAGATGAAATGTTATCATCTTGTGAATTTTGTATCTAAAGTGGTCAGAAAATCAGCTTGAATTTATTAGCACAATATGTTATGTGTCTTTGAAAAGTGCTTGTGAATTTACATTTGTTATGAATTTTAAGATAAAATCATTTTTGATATTTTGTAAAGCAAAAGATATGATTATGTCTTTGTTACAAAATGGTATCAAATCATTTAAATATTGTAGCTAATAAAGCAAAAAGAAAATGGTATATCTTTAAAGAATATTTGAGAATTTTGATTTGATATTAAATAATTTTTAATATTTGACCTAATAAAGGAAAAGACAAATGTGTTAACATCTTTAAAGAACAATTGTGAAATCATTGTTTCAAAATAATGAGATCTAAGCATTTTGACATTTGAGGTAACAAAGAAGAGATGGAATGTGACAATGTCTTTAAAAAACTACTGTGAATCTATTCTGTTTGAAAGTGGTAAGATCAAATCATTGTAACTTGTGAGCTAACAGAGCTGTCAACATTTTCCCTGTCACTGATAGCTTCTTACTTGCTTACAGGATCAACTGGACTGGAATCGAAGTGCCGAAGAACACACACACCATTCGGCACCACTTGTCACTTATCATTACATGATCAGGTAACATTTGTGACTGTTCTGTCGCAGCATTTGTCTCTGGTGTATTTGTTTATATTATTCTAATATTATAATGGAAGACTCCAGATGCATCCAAACACTCAACTCTTTGACCGCCATAGGTGACTTGAATCACGGTGACTAGCAATGTAAAAACAGGCCCTTCATTTTTTTCTGTTTTTGTCAGTCTGGCTCACTGGCACGATGCCATGCATGGTGTGTGGTAAAGTGGCTGTTGTCCAACAGGTATCACAATGTCCAGTTAGTGACCTACATATCACTTAGCAACACCACACACACACACACACATTTTATCGTCATACCATTGCGGAAAACCTTGGCTTTCTGAAATAGTTTTGCTTCAACATGTGATCAATCGATGAATTCAAGGTGGTCACAGTAATGAATTGATATGTAAAGAAAAAAATGATTATGGATGGGACATAAGAAAGCCGTGTAACTTCAACCAGTGCCATTTCTGCCGCTAACACTACTTTACAAAAACCCCTGTGTCAGCAGGGAGTTGTGTACTGCTGCAGTTTGCGGAAGGAGAGAAAAAATCAGCCATGGTCGCTCTTGTGGGAAGAACTGATCGCAGTGAAACCACAAAAATTGATATTTTGCTGAATGGTGCATAAACTTGCACACACACACACATAACACACACACACACACACACACACACACACACACACACGCAAAAGCACACGAGTGCTTATTCCATTATCCTTGATATAAAAGAATAACTCAATAAATAGATAAAACACACTCACCAAACACAACACACACACACACACACACACATAAACACACACACACATAAACACCACACACAAACACACGCACACACACAAAACACACGCACACACACTCAAAACACACACACACACACAAAACACACACTCTCATAATTTCAAGTCTCCATTGTCTTCCCGGCATGAGAAAATTTTCCCTTTTCTCTCACTCTTTAAAAAATATTTTAACTTTTCACTCTTTTTTCTTCCTGTTCTGCCTCCCCAGTCCATTCTTCTTCCTTTTTTCAAGTGAGGCTGAAACCCACTTTTTTCCCTTTCAGATGTTCTAACGTATTGAGTACATGTGTCGAGGAGGAAGGACATCTGTCGAGGAGGAAGGACATCGATCGAGGACAACATGGAAGAGGACACTCGTCGCCTCGGAAGACATTGTCCATCACCATGTCGGTTTCTGCAACGGCTTCTCCCTCTGCTCCCAGTGAACTGATGTATGACTGTGAGCAGTGGTAGCAGCGTTAAGTGTTAGCTGTGTTAGCAGTTGTTGCCTATGAAGAACTATCTAAAGCACTAGAAAATAGCAAAAACAAAAAGAAAAAAATTATTATGAAAAAATGTTCCAAAACAAAAATATATAAAGAACGAAAGAGAAAAAACACCCCAAAAAGTGGTGAAGAAAAAATTTAAGAAAATTTTGACCCGAAAAAAAAGAAGAAAAAAAGAAATAGCAACAAAAAGTAACGGAAAGAAAAGAAAAAAGATGATGCTTTACAAAGCGCATGCAAATGAGGCAGAGTAGTAAAATATAATAATGAAATGAAAATGTAGAATGCCTGTTTGGATCTGTGGTAATGTGGAAATAACTGGTGGATTGAGACTGATTTTTTGTTTGTTGTTCCCCCCACCCCCCCTATATGTATTTTATTTTTTTGTTTTTTATGATGGAAGCAGAATGGCTGGCACCCTGAGTACTGCCTGCTGTTAGCTGCCCTAAGGAAAAATGACGGGTGTAATCTGTTACATGGTTGATTCATTTAGAATTTGAAATGATGGATTTAAAGTGAATGTTTGTTAGGGGCAGTTGTAACTTGTTTTGTTCCAAAGTACCACTGAGGTAGGTGTTAAAATTGAGAATGAAGCGAAGTGAATTTTCATCTCTTGAGCTGCCATAGGCGATCTTCATTGACAGCACAGGTCATGTTAGGAAAGAGTTCTCCATCCAGTAACAAGGTTTGACACCTACAGCTGACTTAGGTGCGTGATAGCAGACCTGTCCCCCTTCACCCCTCCACCCAGTGTTGAGTGGAAAAACGGACCCTGTTATTGTGACACACCTGCCAAAAAGTCTGCAACAGCGCTGACAAATACCTGGTGCTGAAGAGTTCTTCCGTCAGAAACTTGGTGGCAGAAAAGTGTTTTTAAAAAAATAAAGATAAAAAGAAATTTCTATGTTCCTTCATGCTTATGGGACAGAGAGTAGCTCATGAATATTTTGTATGAGATTTTTGTTTACTGAAATGAATCTGATTAAATGACTGAGAAAATATTCTGTTCCTGATATATTTTTGATTGAGGTTTTTGAAGAAATTTGTAATGTTTGATTTTTTTACAAGTCAGAGTGAAGGTGTTTTCTTTTTTTTTCATCTCTGTTGTTTTGCTTTTTTTTTTTTTAATGATCCAATACTGGCTTGAGAAGATACTCAGATCCCAACATAACTTTCATTGAAATCAGGATTGGAAAACCTCTGTGTGCTGTCATCAGAACGACATTTTTTTTTTATTAAAAAGAACGCAGCGTCAATGAATTATTTGTGAGGCTGATTCAATGATACAAATGATTGAATCAGATTAAATGATGATTCCTGAAAATACACTTGTTGTAATATGCCTTGTGGGACTGCCAACAGTTTTTTGGGGGGCCCAGTGAATTGATCAAGTGCAAGAAAATACTTTTATGATAATCTGCCCCTTGATGCTGACCTAATTTGCAGTCAAAATTAGGCTGGTCAGGTCATGAGATGAGGTACAGCAGGACTGTTGTTCAGGTCATGAGATGAGGTACAGCAAGGCTGTTGTTCAGGTCATGAGATGAGGTACAGCAGGACTGTTGTTCGTGTTCCTTGTTCATGGCAGACCTGGGCTCTGGCCAGCCTCCACTGACAGCAATTTGTGTCAGTCCAAGATAGAGCTGAGATCACTTCAAATACCAGTAGCTTTTCTTTTTTTTCTTCTTTTTTTCATGTTAGCAGAATTGGTAGCATGTTTCATATTATTGTGATTTGCCAGTCGTATAACATTTCTGATTGGTTTGTGGTATCAAGTCCATCAATGAAAGTTTTAGAATTAATAGAAAATCCCCCCCCCCTCCCCCCGGGCCCTGTACCTCGGAGTTCTGAGGATCATCCATAGTGTGATTTTGTTGTTTTGTTGTTGTTGTTTGTTGTTGTGGTAGCCTAATGTAGGTGACGGTTGTTGTTTTGTTGTTTGTTGTTGTTGTAGCCTAATGTAGGTGACTGTTTTTGCTCACCATTAAGGCATTTGCATTCCGACTTTAGAATTGACATCTAAAATTTTTTGATAGATTTTCATGTTCCACAAAGTAGTACTGTTGGATTGTTTTTTGTTTTGTGTGTTTTGTGTGCGTGTGTCTGTGTGTCTATCTGTGCATGTCTGTGTGTGTCTTGTGTGTGTGTGCGTGCGTGTGTGTGTCTGTGTGAAGGGGGTAGTACTGGGGAGGAGACGTAGGGTTGGAAAGAGAAGGGGGAAGGGGGTTCTAGGTGGGGCACAGATGTACATTCAGAGCAGTATGGACAGAAAGAGGGCTGGCTGATAGGGTTTTCCTACATAGGGATATTTATTTATTCAGGGTTTTTGTTTGTTTTTTGAGATGAAACTTTAACTGTTATTCAATTTTGGCTGTTTTTTATGAAAATAAATAAATGTTCAATATGACCGAATCATTAACACCATAGCTTAAATTTGTGACAACTGACCAAGTCCAGTGCATACACGGCCTTATGCTCTGTTGGACTATTGTGATTCAGAACTGTGATCCAACACCATGTGTGCTAGTATGCTTCAATAGTGGTGCTATAAACATTTATAATAAATTAAGTTGAATTAAACACCATTGTGTCTATAACATTAATAAATTAGTTGAATTAAACACCATTGTGTCTGTAGCTACACACCCTTTGTCTATGTGCTATTGTGTCCACATGCATTTTAACATTCAGACCGACCAGCTGACAGACAACCCTTTTATTAACTGTTAACACTAACCCTAACACTAACCTTGACCCTAACCCTGGCCCCTCATGTGGACACAAAAGGCAGGTGGACAACAGGTATAAGCTGATGACACTATGGCTGACCATTTTTTCTTTTGTTTTGAATGGAATTAAATTGTTGAAAAGTAAATGGTTAAGCTCAGGGCTTTACACCTCGCTCTTGAAGACGAAAACAAAAAATACATGCAGACAGTGATCAACAGTATTAAATGTACCAAAATGACTTTACAATGACCATCATCATCATCATCCAATGCCAGTCAGTGTACTCACTTTTACCTCGTTACTCAGCTAGAGCTCCCATGTTCACCAATGGTCGGACTTTGCGGAAACGACCGCTTTTGCCACCATGAAGGTAGCAGCATTCCGACTTCAGGAATGTGGTAAGATATGATCAGACACTACTGCTGGGGGGGGGGGGGGGGGGGGGGGGGGGGGGTATTAGAGTTTAAGGGGATGTTAGAATGCTCTGGTGTATAGATAGGAATGGGGAAAGAGGTGTAATGATTGAGGAAGGGGATGATGTCTTGTTTTGGAGATCATAAAGTATTCATAAAACCTGAGATAGTATTGTATTTGTACTGTATGAAGATAGTATTGTATTTGTACTGTATGAAGATAGTATTGTATTTGTACTGTATGAAGATATTATTGTATTTGTACTGTATGAAGATAGTATTGTATTTGTACTGTATGAAGATAGTATTGTATTTGTACTGTATGAAGATAGTATTGTATTTGTACTGTATGGGGAGAAGGGGCAGGCAGTCATACTTTGTGATTAGGTTCAGGGGGGCAGGGAGCATTTTAGAAAATGATATATTTAAAAAGAAAAGAGGTTATTGTTTTATAATGCATAATTGAATAATTTGGAAGGGATGGTGAATCAAAAGTAAACATTAAAGCAGAAGTAGAGGATGGTGGTTTTAGAATGCAGCATTATTGAACAGTCATTGGGGGAAGGGACTGGGAGCAGGGAGGATGCATTGTAGAAAAAGGGCGTTGTTAAACAGGAGGGCAGAATGTTCAGGTCAGTGGCAATGAGTGCGCACGTGTGTGTGTGTGTTTTAATTATTTATTCATATTCTTTTATTTCAAGGATAATGGAATAAGCACTCTTGTGCTTTTTTTTATACTCCCAGTTCCTTGTGTATGCAGTTTTCTAAATTTTGTCATCCATTCCCACCAGCACACAATGGCCAACTCTTTGGTGTGTGTTAATTTATTTTATCTATTTATTCATTTATTTCAAGGATAATGGATAAAAACTCGTGTGCCCTTTTACATCCAGTCTCGTGTGTGTGCAGTTTTGTAAATTTTTGTCAACCGTTCGCACGGCATGAGTTTAGAAAAGATGGACTTGCGCCACAGGCAGATCTAAGGAATGGTATACCACAGGCGTTTCTCATCACCAGTGTAGGCTGTATTGTGCAGCTAGCACAAAAGTTAGTTACCCTGTGTGTGTGTGTGTGTGTGTGTGTGTGGAGAGAGAGAGAGAGAGAGAGAGAGAGAGAGAGAGAGAGAGAGAGAGAGAGAGAGAGAGAGATTTTTGGGGGCAGGGGTGTGAAGTACAAAATAGCCCTAATGAAACAAGAAGTTCTCTGTGTGTATGGTTTTAAAGAAATGTTTCAATTGCTGGCTTTGCATCTGTAACCAGTTTTGATTTTTAAAATATTTGCTATTAGTTTTGAAAGGATGGATGAGGAGGATGTATTGGAATGTCACATAAAAATTGCAGAATTTGATTTTAAAAAATTCTGTGTATATATATGTATATATTTCTACAGACTTGCATTAGAATAGACTTTTTTTTTCTTTTATTTGACAAAATCTGGCATAAGAAAACCTCTTTTGCCTTTCTTTCTATGTGTATACGACTGCAGGCATCTTGGTTTGGTGTGTCCTGTGACCTTATTTCCTTCTGGCCTTTTGCTTTGCCATCATTCAGGGACATGACCATTACTCAGGCCATAGCACCCCCAGCCCATTGACAGACTGACTGCTCCATCTGCATCTCTCCCTGCAGTCTGTGATTCCCATTGTCAGCACTGGATACACTCTGTCAAAGCCTTTTTTTAAAAAATCCGAAAAGTGTTAACAATCAAGAGGGTGGAGGCCCCACAATGTAATTAGGAAAATCCCCCCCCCCCCCAAAAAAAAAAAAATCCAACAACCAAAAAAAAAGTGAAGAAAAATAGAAAAGAAGACAAATGTTCAACCAAAAAAGGAAAGTGGGGGGAGAGGTTAGAGCTGCCGCCTCCCTCCCTGTGGCAAAGAAGAATCGGGTTGAATTGGCAAGACTTTACATCGATCAGTGCTGACAGCTGCATGATGTATTGTCTGCTTTCTGGCAGCTGTCCAACCTTTCAGTCTATCTGTTAATATGTCCAGTTGTTCCTCTGTGCTGCAAGTAGTGAACTTGACTTCAAATGTGTGTATTCTGAAATTCCAGTGTAGCAGAATAATGTGACCTCATGTATTCTATCAGATTGATCACTGTGAAACCACAGAGGTTACAAGTCATGGTGTTGTTGTTCAGCCTTTCTTCTGGCTTTTGCTTTGGTGCTCTCTTGAAATCTGGGTTGTGAAACACTGGAAAATGGTAGGAAATGTGAGGGTTTTTGTTGGTTGTTTTTTTTTTAGTGGTTGGTTGTGAACTGTGAATGTTTACAAGCAGTTGTACAAAACACTTGGCCATATGAATGGTTTCAGGTTTCTTTTTGTTGTTTTATTTAAACGGCCATTTTTCTTGTCGATTACTTTATTTTGTACCAAAACATTTGGCATAGTTTTCTTGGACTTAATTACCAAAAGACAAAGTTGCTTTTTTTCTTGCTTTAAAAAAAAAAAAAAATACTGGATTTGAAGTGCTGAGTACAGAGCGAAGCAGTTTACTGCTGATACACTTTTTCTCTTTATAATTTTCATTAAAATATAACATTGCCTTTTCTTGAGAGAATTACACAATGCTATCAAATTTACATGTTCAGTAATGGTTTTTTGGGGCATTAAGTGCGTTTTTTTTTTTGGCATTTAATGTTTCAGTGTTTATTTTGGAGGCTTGAAATGTCTCTGCTTTACCTGGGCAGTTGTCATTGGTTTACTTGCCTGTAACCAATTCAAGGAATGCCCACATTGTTCGCCTTCAAAGAGGGATGATGTATACATGTGTGTTGCTTGTTGCCTGTATCAATTCTTGATCATAACCACAACCTGAAGGACATGGCTTAAATAGTGTCTTCAACCTATCTTCTTTATGTGAAATGTGTAGACAGTGGTCTTTCATGGTAGAATTAAGCAGTTAATGCCTTCCACTTTGTTTAATGTTCTCCCCCCACCCCCTTATTTCCTATTATTCCAAGGTCAATGTTAGCTGTACTATGTGCATTATTTTAAAATTTATTGCTTTTGAATCTGATTTTCAATGGAACTTACTCCCAAGAAAGGGATTGCAAGATTATCAGTGGTTTCCTTGCTCTGTTTGTACATTTCTTTAAAAAAAACTTTTGTTGTTATTTGCCCCAAACCCTGTTAAACTTGTTCTAGAATCCCTACTGGAGATGTACTTTTATGACCCTATGTGATGATATGCTGTTATATGTGATGATCAAATCCAGTTGCTCTATTTACCTGGATGTGTGGAGAAAATGTTGCTTGTTACTTTAGAGGATCAACAAATGTTTCCTGTAACCAGTATTCTATTTTTTGTCTGTACATATCTGATATATATATATATTTCTATATTTTTCACATTGTTTTATAAAGTGGTGAGCACACACCACTGGCACTTGACTACCCAACTGACTTTTCCTGAGAAAAATACTTGTAGCTTTTCCTGGTTGCTGTAAACCTGAAATGAAACAAACTGAAATGAAAGCTGAGTAGAACATGTTTTGTTTAATTAAGCTGTTTGTGTTTTCTGGCCATAAAGAGAACATGGCTGGAATTAATCTTATTTTATTTTATTTTATACCACTGTAATTCATGGCAGATTTCTCTGCGTGAAATTCGGGCTGCTTTCCCCAGGGAGAGCGTGTCGCCACAAGAGCAGCGCCACGTTTTTTTTCTTTTGCTGTCTGCAACTGTATTTGTTTCCCTATTAGAGTGGCTTTTTTCTACAGAATTTTGCCAGGGACAACTCTCTTGTAGCTGTGGGTTCTTTTACATGCACTAAATTTTGTGTAACACACGGGACCTTAGCTTATTGTCTCATCCAAAAGACAAGCACCCAGACCACCACTCATGGTCTAGTGGATGGGGGAAATGTTTTTTGGCCAAATGGGGGTCAAACCTCACCAACCAGGACTTTTCACTCTCTAGGCAGGCACCCTCTAGACACACTCATCCAGTAAGCTTTTTAAAAAAAAAAAGTTTTTTGCCACTTAAATGATTTTAAAACCAAATTAAAATGAACGCGGCGTTGTGGCCTGAGATATTTCACATGATGGTGTGAACATTCACAAGTAAACAAGTCAGTGGGTCGGTCATTGTGTCGCTGCTGGTCAGAGCATTGGGAAAAGCCTACCTCCCCCTTCAGCCAAAAAAGAGAGGCTGGAGTTAGGGTTGGGTAGCCGGCTCGCAGCTGAAATACAGATTTTAGAATGATTTTAAAAACATATTGCCAAAGCTTGATGAAAAGGAATAACAAAAATAAAATAAAAACACGACCAAGGTCTTTGTTCATAGTTCTGTTCAGGAATGACTGTTTGCCAATGTAGAATGTGTACAAGATCTCAGATAACACCTTTTATCTGTATCTCTCTCTCTCTCCCACCCTCTTTTTGTCTGACTCTTTCCCCTTCCTTACAAAAAGTACCCAATCAAATATAATTATATATGAACTCTGACCCATTCAGATGTATTCATATGCCTGTCAGAAATAAACATAAATGCACAAGATAATGTTCTCCTTAGAACATTCAAACACTCCTTACACAATGTAATAAGTTCCTCAAAGTATGGATTCAAACCGATACAAAATGATACAAAATCAAGCGTGTGGATTCAGTGATATAGTATATAGCATGTACTGTCTTGGACAAAGTCGCATGATCCCAAGAACCTATAGGCTATTAATTTTTTCCCCTACACTTTACAATTTAGAGCCTGCGGACAGTCGGGTCAGAGTTTTGAGGTAAACAGATGATGACAGAAAAACGTTTTTTCAGTAGGCAGAAGTTTCAATATTGATAATTTGCGTCAAACAGGTCATTTGTTTTTTATTCTTGGAGTGATATGTCATAATTATGTCAAAAACGTCTACATGTTGAACAATGCTATGTGTGGTATCTATTTTCATGGAACTGTTGATGATTACAGTGTACACCACCACCTGTCATGGCAGATTTCAAGGCTGGAAATTCAAGCTGCTCATCTCCCCAGGGAGAACAAGTTGCCACAAGAGCAGTGCCCCCCTCCCCCTTCCTTAAAATTTTCTCTTAGCAAATGTCTTTGTTTCCTTGTTGCTTTGTTGTCAGGAATGTTGCCAGAGACAACTCTTTTTGTCATGGGTTCTCCTTTGACAAATGCTCAGACAGCAACTATTGTGTCATATGAGCAAAGATGCATTGCACTGCCATCAAGCGCATGACAAGTGGGGCCCAGTCCAACATAACCAGCTTCTGTGTATGGTTGTCGGTGCGCTAAACGCGTTTCGGGCATGGGACCTTGGTTGTCGGTGCGCTAAACGCTATCAGGCATGGGACCTTGGCTGGCCATCTCATCCAGACCCTGACCCTGACCACACTCAGTCTTAGGGATGGGGAAGTTTGGGGTCAAAAGGAGGATTGAACCTCTGACTTCTCTTTCTATGCAGGCCAGGCATGGTACCTCTGGACCATCAGTCAATACACTTTAGTCATATTCTGTCTATTGTAGTCATGCCTGCAAGTTCATTTTTTCAGTTTTGTACTTAAGAAAAAATAGTATCAAAATATGTACAAATGGGTTTTTTTTACAGTTATTTTTTAAAACATTTGTTGGATTTTTATTGTATATATGTATACCCACTGTTACAGGTAAGTCATATGATTTAACCTGTCACTTCAATAGTTTCCCATCATAAAAACTGTACAGTTTTCAGCACTGTATGGATTTCTATTCTGGCCCCTGGAGAAGCTGAGGTCTCTGAAGCCTCGCCCCCCCACCCCCTCCCCCTTCCTACGACCGCATAGGATTTGACAACACCACCCCCACCCCCTCTACAATAACCAACCAGAATGCTAGGGGCACCAGTCAAGGCTGAAAATAAAAAAAATTCTTATGGCATGACTTATGGCACCTGGTTCAGCCTCAGGTAAAAAAAACCTACTTACTGACTGGGAGGAGAAAAAAAAAAAACTGCAGAGAAATAGGTGTCTGTTCATTTCTGCCTGACTGCTCACCTAACCAGAATCATGGACACCTTTGGTAAACACTGGGTCGACGTCCTAAACTTGAATAGACAGCTCAAAGCCAATGTTAGGCTCACTCAGTGTCTATTTTTATCGGCGGTGACCTACATAGAGAAAACCGCATACGGCTGGAAACAAGGTGAGTGGCCAAGAACAGGGACGGCAGGCTCTGGTGGCCATGACCCGCGTTAGTCACCAGAACACACACGTTGTGAACTGCCGGCAGTTCGCCTGCACCTACCGTCACTCACCAAAGAATGATCACGACCCAGGTTTCAGAACTGCGCAGTGTTGTGCCCGTATAGATCTATAGATACAATAATGAATGTTGGTGGGTTTTTTTCGTTTTCAGATTTGAGTGCTGAAGTACTGCATCACCGTCAACCTTAATGACAGCTTTCAAAGCCAGGGAACACAGAAGAAGATCCCGTACTGTTTTGGGCGTTAATTGCCCGGAACATTTAACATCTTTTAACCAAATAAAGAGTGTCCATCTGCCTCTCTGCAGGCAATGGAACACGCGCGCGTGAGCGTGCATGCGTGTGTGTGTATGTAGGCATTGGAATGCACGCGCGAGCGTGTGTGTGTGTGTGTGTGTGTGTGTGTGCGTGCGTGCGTGCGTGTGTGCGTGCGTGCGTGTGTATGTGTGTGTGTTGTTGTTGTTGTTATTTACTTTAAATTCTATTCATGCATGGTGCCATGCTATACATAACAGATCCCTAAAGGAAAATAAAAGAAAAGATAAAACACTCTTGATTGAAAAATCACAACAAAGCAATCGGCCAATAAAGGGTGCGTATGGGGTAAAAAAAAAAAGAAGTCATTATTCTTCATCAAGTTTCGATAGTATTAAATTCTGAATTTCATGTTCTTTTCTTTCAGCTGCAACCAGCTACCCCACCCTGCTCCAGCCTCTCTCCTTTGGCTGAAGGGGGAGGTAGGCTTTTTTCCTCCCAATGCTCTGACCAGCAGTGACACAGTGACCGACCCACTGACTTGTTTACTTTTGAATGTTCACATCATCATGTGAAATATCTTGGATCGCAATGGCGTGTACATTCCAACATGCTTTTTAAAACGCAGAATGTAACAAAAGCTTCTTGATTCCAGCCATGTTATCTCTACAGCCAGAAAACACAGACACCTTGAGTGGTAAGTGCAAAACATCAGCTTGACATTATTGAAGGAGAGGGAATTGTGCAAACCTTATTATTATTATTATTAATATTTTTTTCTTTATCAGAGAAAGGTCAGTTGGGTAGTAACATGCAGGTGGTGTGCACTCAGCACTTGTTTAATTAAAGGCATAAAACCATCAATTTTGTACATGGATGTTATGAAATAAAGGAAAACTGGTAGCATCCTGTAATTTATCAAAGAAAGGGAAATGTTATAACTGAAAGAAAATTAGGAAAAGAAAAAGGGTATCAGTAATAAACTGCTTCACCCTGCCCTCAATACTTTAAAAATGATGATATAAACAGCATTAATGAAAGGATTATATCATTTTGGTAGGTAAGTCCAAGAAAACTATACTAAATGTTTCAAAACAAATGTCAAAGATGTGATCGACGAAAAAAGAAAAGTGGAAAAAGCAAACACTTTACCACAAGGCCAGCTGTCTACCAGCACTTCTGCTGAAATGCACATTTTTCATCTGCTTCAAAAAATGATTTAAAGCACCCCCCCCCTCCTCCCAAAGAACCAAAACTACCCACAACAACAACAACAACAACAACCCAAAACGACAAAAACAAAACAAAACAAAGACGAGCCCCCCCCCCCCCCCCCCCCCCCTTAAAAAAGTAAAATAAAAAACCAAAAAATCCCTCACAGCCATAATATCCAAAGAATGGACATTGTGGTAGGGTGTTAATAAAAGGGATTAATATATATATATATATATATATATATATATATTAATATATATATATAATCGAGAGGGGGGAGGGGGTAGCCTTGAGGTTAAGGCGTTTTGCACATGCACACACCACACGCACCGCCAGGCAGGCACCACACACAACACACACATCCATAGGACATTTGTTAAGTAAAAGTCCCTATTAGCTTTCTTTTGTATTTATTTGTTGTTATCATTGCTTACCTTTTTATAAGTATACCCCCCATACGAGGGGGAATAGCCCCCCAACCCGAATTGTTCTCACAGTAAAAACAACCCCTTTTACAACAATGTCCCCAATCCCCTACTTCCCTGCCAACGCTAAAATATCCGCCACTGACTACCGCCCCAGAAGGGAGATACTCCAAACCCAACAACAGATACCATTTCACAAGAAACTCAACCATACCTTCCCATCATCAATATCACTTGAGTGACAGGACAAATCGAACCACAAGAAGAAGAAGAAAAACACCACACACACACAAACACAAACCGCGCGGGGCGGAGAAAAGAGAGAGAGAGAGAGAGAGAGAGGAGAGAGGAAAAGAGGATTTATTCATCATTTTATTTATTTTACTGTTTTAATTCGATGAAAATGGAATAAACACAAGACTTGTATTGTTTGTTTGTTTGGTTTTACATCCAGTCAGAGAGAGAGAGAGAGAGAGAGAGAGAGCACCTCTCAAGTTCATGGTCTTTTACTTTTTTTTTTTTGCCGTGACCTAAATATCACGTGAATGACCCCAGCCAATCCAGCCAATCAAGAGCATGAAGAGCCTGAAGCGCGGAACACAAAACAGTGCATGGCAGCGTGGAGTTATTGTGTTGTGGTTGTGAAAAAGTACTGCACATGAAGATAAAGTATGTGTTTTTGAGCTGTTGATACCAATGCAAGTAACTGGACTGGATGTGAAGTTAACCACGGTGCATGGAGCTGGTGCATTCTGCAGTGCAGGTTAGTGATTTGTGTGTGTGTTTGTGTGGATGTTTCTTGTGTGCAAAAGTTCGTCAGGACACTGTCGTCTGCTTCTTCCAATCTTATTCGGTTCCTCTGAATTGCATGAAAATAATGACAGAGGGAAAGAAAACAGGGAATATTTCAAATCATGTTTGCTTCCATAACAAACTTTTATTCAAACTAAAAACAGATCGAAACATCTTGGTCACAATCCATCGACTTTTCTAGGGTCGACTACTTCGTGGATGTATGGTAGGCCGGTGTAGTTTCAGAGCTATCATCCATCGATTATTAATGAAACACTCTAATCAAAATGTTTTTTTATGGACCGCTTTGACTGCATTAAGTCATTTGTGGGCAAAGAATTGGTATGAGAATTTGCCAGGATACGATTCAGTCAACAGGAAAAAATACCAAGAACTGTGGGAGTTATGGTGTGTCAACAAACAAAACACACAGGAATACTGTCTCAGAATTCTGGTTTCCAAAGATATAGTCTTACAAACAATTGAAATACTGAAATTAAATGTTTAACAATTTTGGCAAGATTTTGACCACACACACCGTGTTTGCAGAGATTTATTTGAAAGATTTGGTTTGTCACTTTATACTAAAACTATCAACGATTTGTGGGTTATTTTGATCATTTGAGAACGGTAAAGCTGCACCAGAATCAAGGGTGATCCAGTGGCTCTTGGCCATTGCCTATGATACCAGGCTACATCCACCTGCATAAACTTATGTTTGATGTGTCAGTCAGTTGTTTACTAAAGAATGCAATCTAATGGTTAGGAAGGGGCCCTGAACTCCAGGACTGCCACGTTATAGAATCATGCTGTCTTTTGATGGAGATACGCTTCACTGGAAGAGGAGGCATAGACAAGTTATCTTTATTCCGGAGATTCATATCTATGTTCTGCAACCGTTGTGTATACATCCACCTGTCTGCAAATGGCTGCCTTTGCTCTTTCCGTCTGTGTACTTGTCTCCTTTTTGTTTGTCTGCCTATCTACCTGCCTTTCTGTGTGCCTGCCTGTTTGCCTGTCTGTCTATGTTTGTCTATCCATTATTAATCTCTGTCTGTATTGTGTTATCTGTCTGCCTGACTGCCTTTGTTGTCTATGTATGCATATCTATCTGTTTGCTTCTTGTCGTGTATCTATTCTATCTTATCCACCCATCCACCATATCCATCCATCCATCCATCCATACCACCACCACCCACCCACCATCCTACCTATCTACTATCTATCTATCTATTTATATAGTCTATCTTCTATCTTCTGTCTGTCTGTCTGTCTTCCATTACTCATCCATCTCTCTGTCTGTCTGTCTGTCTGTGTATGTATGTTATTTATACTTGTCTTATCTGCCTACCTACTACCTACGTTTCTTTCTATCTATCTATCTATCTATCTATCTATCTATCTATCTATCTATCTATCTATCATCTATAGATCATAAATTCTATCTGTCTCTCACTGTTTGTCCTCTGTCTGTCTGTCTGTTTGTCAGCTAATGTCTTTGTCTGGCTGGCTGGTAAAAATCAGTCTGTCTGCGGCCGTTTCTTGATATGCTTGTCTGACTGGCTGGTTAAGATGCTAGTTGCGCGCGTGCGCGCGTGTGTTTGTTATTCATGTTTACGTCCGTACACTATTGTGAGGGCCGTTGGTCGGTTGTTAGCGGTCGACTGCTGTGATCCAGGGCGCGCGTTCGTCCTCGTCGGTGTGTGTCCTTGGAAGACCTTACTCTATTTTCTCACCCCAGTGTACATGGGTATACCTGCTGGGAAGTAGCCAGACTAGCCTGTCACAGGTGGTAAACCATCATTCGCTAACGCTACAGAACCGGAAACAGCCTATGCCTTCTGCTCGAAAATACTACTTAAAAAAAATTTTAATTTTTTTCGTTATTAGTGACAACAGCGGGAGTGTGTGAATGTGTGTGTGTGTGTGTGTGTGTGTGTGTGTGTGTGTGTGTGTGGTGGTGTGAGTGGGGATGGGTGGGTTGGGGCGTGCACATAGCTAATTATCCATGATCCCTCCCCCACAAAAAACCAATACACACACACACACACACACACACACACACACACACACACAACACACACAAAACACAACACAACACAACACACAACACACACACACACACACACACACACACACACACACAAAACACACACACACACACACACAACACACACACACACACACACACACACACACACACACACACACACACACACACCCAATAACCAACCTCCTAACAAACAGACAAAAAAACTAATGACAGCTATTATATCTGTATTAAGCGTTAACTTTGTGCTCTCTGTGTGAATAAAACTCAGAGATTTCGAGATAATTCTGTGCATCAGCTGCAGTCAACATGGATTGTTAGTTTTTTCTGCAGCGAATGGGAAAACCCCCCTGTGATAAATCCACTGTAGTGGACATAGATTAATTATTAGTTCTCTTCCTGGTGTGGTCGAAGAGACACTTTTGTTGATGAGCGCCGAATATTTCTTTCAAATTGTTGTGAAAACGGACATGGGCTTCAAAGCCAAACAAACCGGGAAACTTGACATGAGATGCAGAGTCAGACAACTTTGAAACTGATTCATTCTTTGCAGTAGTAGTAGGACATCAACGTCTGTGGATTTTGCAGAGGACGTGTGGATCGTTTGCTTCTCTGAAGTCGAAAGAGCGGATGCAGTACTAAAGGTCATTAGAGGATATTTCTGAGATGTGAAGGAAGGGAACGCACACCAGCGCTCTTCGCGTCGTTGCAATGGAAAATGAAACAAGTGCAGGTAATTCCTCTGAACCAGAGCAGCTAAGCTTCGTTTCTCTCTCACCTGTACCCGTGCCCGTTTTTCTTATTTCATAGTGATTAATATCTATTCAGCGAAACGGGGGGAGGTGTTGACAAGGAGACAGCCTCGATAATAATAACGGCCTCTGTCAACAACAAGGCTGGATTGGTTGGACAGGGAGTGGAGGGGCGAGGGGTGCGGGGGTGGGGGTGGGAGGTAGCTTAGGGGTCAGATCGTTGACCTCGTGATCTGATGGCCCGGGTTCCAGCCACCACCGAGCACCGAGGCGCCTGTTAGAAGGGACCCCCTCCTTCCCCCCCCCTCTTCCCCCCCCCCCCCCCCCCCCCCCGAGTTAACATCAGTACTGACTACACTCCCCCAAAAGTCCTCCGGAGGAGACTAATAGTAAGTACTATAAACCGAGGTCCTGCTGTATGCGAACGCACGCAGAACATCTTACGTGTTAAAACCCACCAGTTTCTTTCCTGTGGTGAGCCTGGGAGTTCAAGCTGAGGAACGAAGGAACAAAAATCCACGAAACATCACAATGCAGTTTTAAAAAAGTCCAATATAGTCTATATTAAATAAAATTTTGTTGTATAATGAGAACAAATAAATTGTCTGGATGTCTACAGGCCTTTAATCATTAAGAGTTGATCGGTGGTCTGAGGGTAACGGCTCCTTTGAAACCGACCTTTTCCCCCATCCACTGGACGTTGAGTGGTGGTCTGGGTGCAAGTCTTTTGAATGAACCGACTACTCCTACTGCTACTACTACTGCCACTGCTACTGCTACTGCTGGCTGCTGCTGCTGCTGCTGCTGCTACTACTACTACTTCTACTACTTCTAGTGCTGCTAATCTGTTGTTTAACATAACTACAGTATTACTACAACTACTACCAATTACTTACTTCTCTGGATGTTTGCAGATTTTCTGTCGCCGCCCATTGCGGGGTTGGGTCGCGCAGGGGCGGAGAGACAGGGGGTGTGGCAGTACATCGGGTGGCTGGTCATCGGGGTGGCCTTCAGCCTGCTGGGACTGCTGCTGGCTACCTACAGATACCTCAGGTAACTGCTTTCATATGACTGACCTGTAGTGTTGCTAGCTACCTACAGATACCTCAGGTAACTGCTTTCATATGACTGACCTGTAGTGTTGCTGGGTACCTACAGATACCTCAGGTAACTGCTTTCATATAACTGACCTGTAGTGTTGCTGGGTACCTACAGATACCTCAGGTAAATGCCTTCACTTAGCTTACCTGTAGGGTTGCTGACTACCTACAAATATGTCAGGTAACACACACTGTACCTTCACATATCTTACCTGTAGTGTTGCATACAGATACCCCAGGTAACACACACACACCATACACACACACAATACACACACACACACACACACACACACACACACACACCACACACACACACACACACACACACACACACACATACAACACACACACATACACACACACACACACACACACACACACACACACACACACACACACACACACACACACACACACATACACACACACACACTTAACCTTCACTCATCTTGCCTATAGTGTTGCTGGATACTTACATATACACCTCAGGTAACACACACTGTGCCTTCACTTTTCCTACCTATAGTTGCTTGCTACCTACACATACCTCAGGTAACGCACACCCTGTTTGAACCTGAGCTGTTCCTCGTCCACAAGATTTTAAATGGTGGTCAGGGTGATAGTCTTTCGGATGAGACGACAAACCGAGGTGCCGTGTACGCCACATCTACAACACACGTAAAGGAACAAGAGAATGAATTGTCCCTGGCAAAATTATGTGGAAAAGCTACCCTGATAAGGGAACAGCTAGACAAGCAGACAGAAAACAACGGAAAAAGTGTGGCACTGTTCTTGTGGCGACGTGCTCTTCTTGGGTAGACTGGCCCGAATTTCATGTAAAAAAAAAAAATCTGCCCTGACTGAAAGTGATATACAATATTATACAATACAACACAATACGATACAGTACAGTACGATACATTACAATACATTACGATACGATACGATACAGTACAACACAACACAACACAACACAACACAACACAACACAACACAATACAATACAATGTCTCTACTGTGGTGCTGCTGGCTACTAGATACCTCAGGTATTATCTGTCTGTGTCACTGTCAGTAGTTAGTTTCCCCAGGAGTATGTTAGTAGTATGTTCTTTCGAGCCAGAAGGCCCATAGAGCCGGAGCTTATCCCGGTTTCTGTAGCGTTAAACGAACTGATGGTTTTTCACCACCCCTGTGACAGGACGCTGGTCTGTCGCCAGATACTTCCCCAGCGGAGCTGGTACTCACTTGTACACCTGGGTGGAGTGAGGAAAATAGGAGTAAAGTGTCTTTCCCAAGGACACAACACCGAGCCGAGCGGGGGATCGAACCCGCGACCTCTGGATCACGAGTTGACCGCCTAAACCACTCGACCACGGTGCCTCCAGTTTCCCCAAGAACCGTGTGAAATATTCCATACACAAGCCACAACGCTTCCCCCATATAATTATAAATACCCTGCAGGCAGATTCTTGGCTAGTTGCACGACCCAGAGCTCTGGTTAAGCCTCGGGTGCATGCTGAGGCAGGGTAGCTCGGTGGTCAGAACACTCGCTCTCCCCTAGCTATGGTTAAGCAGCATTGAGCGTGGTTGCCAAGTGGAAAGGTGACCGTTCGTGCGCCTTGGCTTCAGTACAGTCCCCCAGTTCACCCAGCTGTAAAAGGGTACCTGCCCTCTTTAGTGACTTGAAGGTAAAGCAGCGAGGGAGAGGAGATGGGCGCCGCCCTCAATATGCTGGCCCCTTGAGAAGCAGAGGTTTCTGACGCCTCGCTCCCCAACGACTTCATAGGTTACGGGAACACCTGTACCGTTACCTGTACATGCTGGGTACTGTTATCCGCTGAGCGTGGCAATAATTATTTTGTATATATGTAAAAAATAAATTATTTTGTAGTTCTGCCCGCCATCAGAGAAGCCCAAAGTGTATTATTATGAAAAAGGCGTCACGTTTGTTACAGTAACATTTTCACCTGCCTAGAAGTTTTTCTGCTGTCAGGAAGAAATTTGAATATCGCACGCGCGGGTACGCATGACGCACGCACGCACGCACGCACGCACGCACGCACGCACGCACGCACGCACGCACACACGCACGCACGCACCCACCCACACACACACACACACACACACACACACACACACACACACACACACACACACACCACACACACACACCACCCACACCCACACCGACACCCTTTTGGAAGAGTACGCCATTGTGTGCCTGTGGGAACGGATGACAAAATTTACTAAACAGCATACACACAGGGACTGGATGTAAAAAAACATGCGTGCTTATTCCATTATCCAGGGGACGGGATAGCCAAGTGGTCAGAACATTGCGCTCGCAATCTGACGACCCGGGTTCGATTCCCGTTTAAGGGGATATTTTCCCCTGGAGTTAACGTCAGTGCCGACTCCACTCTCCCCAAAAGTCGTTCGGATGAGACTAAACCGAGGCCCCGTGTGCGAAGGCACGTAGAACATCTTGCGCACATGTGAAATCCTGTTCCGCTTTTCAGAAGAGTAGGCCATGGTGTCCCGGTGGGAACAGATGACATAATTTACAAAAACCGCATACACACGGGGACTAGATGTAAAAAAGCACATGAGTGCTTATTCCATTATCCTCGATGTAAAAGAATAAATAACTAAAATAAAAAAACAACAACAAGGTTAACCCCACCTTATTAATCTATTGTCTGTTTGCAGAGAACAGCAGATTCGCCTTCATATGAAAAGAAGGAAGAAGGATGCCGTCATTCGGACGCCAAGGACAGGTAGGCAGATTTGAAATCTTGAGTAGCTGGTTACTTTAGATGTGTACATATATGGGACTTTCTTCCCCCGTGGGGATGCCGGGGGCCTGTCAGTATAAATAGCATCCCCACCTTCGGGAAATTCTGTGCTAGGAATTCCCTCTTTTCCTATTCCTCTCTTTGTTTTTGTCTCGTTCCGTTTCTTCCTGTCACTCCCTTTTTGTCTTTTCTCTGTCTTCATGGTCCATTCTCCTGTCATTTTTTAAACCAAAAAAAAAAAATATATATATAGTGACAAATAATGTCTTGTTTTGTAATTTGATTTTCTTTTAAAATCTGTCTCTCTGTCTGTCTCTGTCTGTCTATCTGTCTGCCTGTCTGTCTGCCGCTCTGTCTGTCTCTCTGTCTCTGTGTGTCTGTGTGTCTGTCTGTCTGTTTCAAGTGTGCATAACGCCATAAGAGTGGAGGTGTTTGTGCTCTTTACAAATCATAGATTCATTCATATTGAGTGGAACTATCTTACTTCCGTGCTTTTACAGTCTTTTTTTGATTGGTTGATAACGTTTTCCAGTAGCTGATTAGTAAATGATGCTGCTCGTTTGTTTTCACGAGCAAGAACCCCTTCCCATCCCCAACCCCCCACCCCAAACCCAACAGTTCTCCCCCCACCCCCACAAACAGAATGATCAGGGTCTCCCTATACTCCCACCCACTTCGCCCTCCCCTTCCCCTTCATCTCCCAAAGATTCTGGTGGTTTTTTTCCTTTCCGATTTGACATTCCATTGTTCTGTTTTGTCGTAATGCTGCTCTGATTTTTTAAAATAAACAACGGTTGTTTTTTGTTGGTGTTCATATTTGTGTGTTTTGATTGTATTTTAGACATCGGTTTTTGTGGTGGTAATGCTGCTTTGAATTTTAATAAACAACGGTTTGCGTTGGTGTTCTGATTTTTTGTGTTTTGATTGTATTTTCGACTTTGGTTTTCTGAGTAGGGGTAGTAGAAAAGAACACTTTTGTATCGCCATCCAAAGCGAAATGGAAACTATCCGATTGAATCTGAGACAGCATTTGGCTTCAACCTCGGCCATCGTCTTTCTATGTAACTGATTTCAGGAACATTATGAAGTAAAAAGATACCCACAAATAATCCAGAATCAAAACAACCAAAACAAACAAACGCAATGTACAGATAGATAATCATGCCTTCGATCCACACACGAAAGCGCTAACTAACAAAAGATGAATTCTTGGATTTGTTGTGATCATTTGGGCTCCTGGGTCTTTGTTTTGCTTTCATTGTTATATCTGCACTAGCGGTTCTGTGCCATTTGTTATTGTTGTTGTTGGTGTAGTTGGTCAGCGTGCCGACCTGAGGCAGTGACTCTGGACACTGTGGAAAGCACCACTGCTGATGATGAGAATAATAATTCAAGGAACTTTCGCGGGCGTTGTATGTATAGGGCTATAGATCTACACTTTGCAGTCAGATGTGGTGGTGGGTGCTATTGATACTAGTCTATTATGTCAGTGATGTTGGCTGTGCAATGTTTTCGTCACGCCTGCGCTGTTTTCATCAGTAACCGTTTCTGTTTCAATCTGGTCTGGAATCTTCACAAGCATCCGTCGCATCTCTCTCTCTCTCTCTCTCTCTCTCTCTCCCTCTCTCTCTCTCTCTCTCTCTCTCTCTCTCTCTCTCTCTCTCTCCTCCATCTCTCTCCTCCTCATCTCCTCTCTCTCTCTCTCTCCTCTCTCTCCTCTCTTGCTCCTCTTCTTCCTGTCTGTCTGTCTCTGTCAATGTATGTCTGTGTCTTTCTGCTGTCTCTCTGGGTTTTTATGTTTATCTCTACCCATCCACCATCTCTGTCTGTCTGTCTGCTTGTCTGCCAGCCTGCCTGCCTGTCTGTCTGCCAGCCTGCCTGCCTGTCTGCCTGCCTGTTTATGTGTCTCTCTAACTCCTCCCCCCAATTTCTCAGCGCCTGTGTGTCTGTCTGCTTGCGTGTCTCTCTCAACTTAACGCCTTTTCACTTTGAAGGGACATTAGTCTTTGTCTGTTTGTGTATATACTGTATGTCTCTTTATGTGTCTCTTTTCCCTCCTTTTCTGGTACGCCCAGGCAAAAAGAGATTTTGTGGAACTGTACTCACATTTGGAGAGAGAGAGAGGGAGAGAAAGAGGGAGAGAGAGAGAGAGAGAGCGTCACGATGTGCCTCCAGCCCACCGACGATCACGAAATGAGATGAGAGAATAAAAAAGATCGCATCCAATCGCAGCATATCCCCTCCCCAAGAATCACAATCCATCGCGCCCCCCCCCCCAGGTCACAATCCGTCGCTATCCCCCCCCCCCCCCCCATGCACATCCATCGTCAGTCAACCCCCCCCCCCCCCCCCCCCAAGAACACACCAATACGTCGCCCCCCCCCCCCCCCCCATGATCACAATACATATCTCTCATTCCCCCCCCCCCCCCCCCCCCCCCCCCATGAACACAATCACAATATCGCTCTACGCCCCCACCCCCCCAATGGAATCACATCACAATACGTCAGGTCTATCCCCCCCCCCCCCCCCCCCAATGGAATCACAATCACAATTCGTCAGTCATATCCCCCCCCCCCCCCCCCCCCGCCCCCAATGGAATCACAATCACAATAGTCAGTCTATATCCCCCCCCCCCCCCCAATGAATCACAATCACAATATCGTCGGGTCAATAATCCCCCCCCCCCCCCCCCCAAATGGAATCACAATCACAATATCGTCAGGTCTATATCCCCCCCCATCCCCCAATGGAATCACAATCACAATATCGTCAGGTCTATATCCCCCCCCCCCTCTTCCCCCACCTTCCTTTCGGTTCGTCCGCCAGATTCGACCTTCAGCGGTCGGCCGAACGTTTGAATTAACCTAGAAGAGAATAAAGGTGATACTTGATTTCTTTTTCATCAACATCACTGCACGGAAACGCGATCAGAACGTAAAGAGTGATCATAACAGCGGATGAAGCGTGAATGTGCCTGCCCCATTATCTTAATTGCTGTCGTGCGGTTTCAGGGACACTTTGTGACGCCGGGTGTAGTTTTGTGCGTTACCAGTGTGACGATGGGTGTTTTATTCATGCTACCAGTGTGACGATGGGTGTTTTATTCATGTGGACTGTGCGGGGTGCTAGTCAGTCGTTCTCCGTGATTTATTCAACTCTTCGTTTGCTAAAAGCTTCGTTATCGTCTGTGATAGATCGTCTGTACATACGTTTGTCCGTGTCTCCTGTGTCCCGTTATGTGTGTGTGTGCGCGCGCGCGCGCGCGTGTGTGTGTGTATGCGCGCGTGCGCGTGTATGTGCGCGCGCGTGCGTGCACTAGCGTTTGTGTGTGCGTACGAGCATGCGTGTATATGCTTTGCCAGTGCGGTCATGCAGCAGTCAGCTTATAATATTCATTGAGAAAGCTCATGTCTTTTTGATGAGTGTAGCTTATGTGACTGGGCGCATTAATTTTCCTCTTGTGCTGTTAGTGACTTATTCTTTTAATTCCGCATACTTGTTAGTATTGGATTCGCCGATTTTGTTGTTGTCTTTTTGGAACTGTAATGATCACAAAGGGAAAACTTGTATTGCTAAGAGTACAGTCAAAATAATTTCAGGTCAGTTATTGTGTAAAGGGATGCAATTCTACTTTGCTTCATCGTTGAGAGAAAGATAGATTTATGTCCCTTGGATCATGGGTCCTAGACATTCTCTCTCTCTCTCTCTCTCTCTCTCTCTCTCTCTCTCTCTCTCTCTCTCCCCCTCTCTCTCCTCTCTCTCTCTCTCTCCTCTCTCTCCCCACTCTCTCACTCTCTTTCTCTGTCTCTCTGTCTCGCTCATATATGCTTGCAAGCACGCACGCACACACACGCACACACACACGCGCGCACGCGCACGCACGCACGCATGCACACGCGCGCACACACACAAGCACGCACCGCACGCACGCAGCGCGCGCACACACACACACACACACACACACACGCACACGCACGCACACACACGCGCGCTCACACGCACACAACACACACCACACACACACACACACACACACACACACACACAACTAAAAAAAAACAAAAAGAACAGCAAAACGGTCCCTTTAAAAAACAGAAGCCCCTCAAAATGCACTGCCTTTATTTGTTCCCTCTTTGCCCTGTGCCTTAGCTTTCTTCATCACGTGTCCTCTTTTCTCTTCTGCGCTTTCCGCCTTCTCCCGTTTCTTGTTACTTTGGGGGTGTGTTTTTTTTTTTTAAAGCGGTCGTCATGTTCATCGTAACTTGCAGCAGAGCAGACCTCTCTGTTGTCCCCCATTACCACCACCGCCTAACGACAGTGATCGTTAGGACCAGTACACAGGGCAGTATCAGTGATGGAAGCAGACGACATTGGCCGTTAGGATCAGTACACAGGGCAGTATCAGTGATGGAAGCAGACGATATTGGTCGTTAGGATCAGTACATAGGGCAGTATCAGTGATGAAAGCAGACGACAGTGGCCGTTAGGATCAGTACATAGGGCAGTATCAGTGATGAAAGCAGACGACATTGGCCGTTAGGACCAGTACATAGGGCAGTATCAGTGATGGAAGCAGACGACAGTGGCCGTTAGGATCAGTACATAGGGCAGTATCAGTGATGAAAGCAGACGACATTGGCCGTTAGGATCAGTACATAGGGCAGTATCAGTGATGAAAGCAGACGACAGTGGCCGTTAGGATCAGTACATAGGGCAGTAGTATCAGTGATGGAAGCAGACGACATTGGCCGTTAGGATCAGTACATAGGGCAGTATCAGGGATGAAGGCAGACGAGAAAGTGACCGTTGAAGACTAGTTCATAGGGCAATATCAGGATGAAAGCAGATAAGAAAATGACCATTGGGACGCACCAGTAGTATCGATGATAAAGGCAGACGACAATGGCCGCTAAAGACCAGCACACAGGGGAGTGTCAGTGCTGACGTCAGAGGTGTTACAGACTATGTGCAGTGTCCAGCCAGTGTCCTCAGTGCCGGCAGTCTGGCGCTGACCGGTCAGATCTCCAGAGTCAGAAATGGCACCTGCCTGCCGGCCTGCCTTCTCCAGAGTAGTGTCACGACAAGTGCAACGCGATGAGGAGAACTCTCTGTCTCTTTGTCCGTCTTTCTCTGTCTGTCTGTCTCTCTACCTGTCTTTGTCTGTCTCTGTCTTTATCTCTTTGTCTGCCTGCCTGTCTCTCTCTGTCTCTTTACCCCCCCCCCCCCCACCCGCCCCCCGCCCTCTCTCTGTCCGCTGGTCTGTCTCTGTTGCTTTCTCTCTTTGACTGTTTGTCTTTCCCCCCTCTGTCTGTCTGTCTGTCTATCTCTGACTGTCTGTCTCTCCCTATCTCTCTCTTTGTCTATCTGTCTCATGGGTGATTTTCTTTCCATATTGGTGATTTTTGGATTAAAAAATACCTTGAGGAATATTAAATCAAAGACCTTCAATCGTGTTGAAAACGACCAAAATGACAACAACCTGTGACAAACACCTCCTTGAAAAACCCTTTAAAGTTGAGGCTTGTTTATCGAAAGTATTCTCATTAAGGATGACGAGACACTATATAGATTCATTTCTATGTGGAAAAATAAATAAAAGTTCAAATACGCGTGAGTGCGTGGACAAAACGAACAAGGGCTAGCAGACGACAAAATCTCCAAGGAGGTAAAAACTAATTTGGCGCATGCGCAGTAAGTCTCTAGAAGTCATCTCTCACCACTATAATTGAATGGATTTTTTGTCATTCAGAGTTCAAAACAACAGAGCAATGCCAAAACTATGAATTGAATCCTGTGTAATAGAGGAAAGCAGAGCTGGGAGGCCATGTTAAGGAATTAAAAACAACAAACAAAACAAGTGTTTTTGCTGTAGGTGTGATGAAACACGTTGGTCTGCAAAGGTAGGGGGATGGATGGCAAGGGTTCAAAGGTGAAGTTAACTTCCAAGAGCAGATTTGAACACGTCGTTTGAACTCAAGTTGCTACGAAACAGATCTATGCAAGGCAACGAATTTTGCCTAAGCTCCGGCCAAAATGAAATGAGGAAGGAGAGGTAATGAAGGTGGTGATGTACATTGGCTGGAGGTAAATTAAGAACAGACATGAGGCAAGTGTGTGTGTGGTGTGTGTGTGGTGTGTGTGTGTGTGTGTGTGTGTGTGTGCGTGTGTGTGTGCGTGCGCGTGTGCGTGCGCGTGTGTTATACTTCCATTTCGAGGATAGTGGATAAGCATTCGTGTGATTTTTTTTTACATCTAGTCCCTGTGTGCATGCGGTTTCGAAAATTTTGTCACTCATTCCCACAGGCACACAACAGCCTACTCTTCCAAAGGGCAGAACAGGTTTTAACATGTGCGCACTCTGTGTGTGTGTGTGTGTGTGTGTGTGTGTGTGTGTGTGTGTGTGTGTGTGTGTGTATGTGTATGTGCGTGTGAGCATGTGGATGTTTATGTAAAAAAAGGTTTTCGGGGGAGAGGAGGGCAATCATAGTTGATTTTGTAGAAGAGGTACTAAAGGGAAACTGATGATTTGAAGGAAGGGGCAGGTTATGTGTGGCTAGGTTATTGGAAATAGAATTAAAAGGTAGCAAATAAATGAAAGAACGGGCTTTTCTGCATAATTATGGTTTATTTTGGGCTAATTCCTTAGTTTATCTACTAGGTTCTTTTGTCAATTGGGAGAAAGGGGTAGAAATATATGTATGGCTAGGTAAGTGGGAATAGAAAAAAGGCTAGCTTATAAAAGAGCAGGTGTTTCTGACGTGGTTTTATTTGGGGGCTAATAACTATCATCGTCCATCATTTTAACTTAGGTTCTTTTGGAGGCGAACGCGAAAAAACCCCCAGTAGGCCAGATATCGCTGATTTCAGAGCTGAAAATCGTAATAAAATAACGGCAAAATGTGAGAAATAAGCCAGAAATAAACGTACCGTTGGGCTTGTTCCTCCGTTTATCTATTTAATTTCGGTTCTTTTGAAAACACCTTCATCCTATAGCAAAGCAAAGGTAGGCTTCCGGAAACCACTGAGCTGATTCCAGAATTGCAAAATTGTCAGAAAAAATCCAGTGAGTGAAGCAACAGAAAACAGCTTGTTGACAGGACGTGTGATTTGTGATTTAAAGAAAACTTCCAAACCATTGTGTCAAAAGCTAGGTACCATTGTGTCTATGTGCCATTGTGTCCACATGCTTGCATGCATACAGGCAGACAAGCCAGCTGACCGACAGCCCTTTCCCAACGACTTATTTTAATGGCTAACACTAACTTTTACACTAACCGTTATTTCTTAACCTGGCCCCACATGTGGACACAAAAGGCAGGTGGATATCATGATACAAGACGTGACACAGAAACAAACAGTTTTTGTTTCTTGCGGTTTTAGGTGTGGAGGAGTATGGGGTTGGGGTGGGGGGTGGGGGTGGGGGTTGTTTTAGGGGAAAAAGGATGTCAGACAGAAGGGGCGGGGTGGATGGAGAGCTGTGTGTGGGAAGGGGCATAGGAGAAGTAATGGCCAAGTAGTCTAGAGGTGAGAGTGAGAGCAAGAATAGGGAATGGGCAAACATTTTTTTGTAAGAGAGGAGGGGGAATGTTTTAGCAAAATAGATTCTTATTTAAGTACAAAAATGTGGGGTAAGTAGGAAATGCAGTTAACAAGATGATTAGTTTTTGTGCGTATGTATGTGTGTGTATGTGTGCGTGCGTGCGTGTGTGTATGTGTGAGTGCTTGAGAGAGAGAGAGAGAGAGAGAGAGAGAGAGAGAGAGATAGATAGAGAGAGAGAGACAGTATGCATACCGACATACATGCATGGGTGCATAAAAGAACGGAAGAGTGTGTATACGTATTCCATCAGTCTTGATGTTTGCATTTTGTTTAGATCAGATGAAGTGTTGGTTGAAAAAAAAATGAATTAGAAGCATAAGAAAATGCAAAACACCAAAAGAAGCCAAAGAAACAGATGAACAAGACACAGGAACTCCTGAGGGAAAAGCGAAATGAAAACAAAAAAAAAGTGGATGGAGGAAGAAGAAAACGCAAAGAAGACAGAAGTAGGTTAATAACAAGAAAGTGCGAGAAACACAAGAATAACCAGCAAAAGCGACAAAAAACCCAGAAAGAGCAACATGAAGAAATGGTGAACAAAATACAAATGGCTACAACAACAACAACAACAACAACACAGAAATTAGAGACTGAAAAAGAACAGTGGAAAGAACAGAATTAAAGGAGGGCAAAACAGAACGGGGGCAAGAAACAAAAAACAGAAGAAAGGAAGAAAGAAAGGAAGAAAAGGATACTGAAGGAACGGACGAACGCACGACTGATGTTCCTTCCATTTGAAACGGAATTCCTTATTGGCGAGTTTTGGCTTTAAAAATAGATGTGAAAGGAAGAAGATCCGGCCTCAAGCTCAGTGTCAAAGTCTTTTTGTGCTGTCCGTTGCCAGATCCTGTTGCCTGGTGAACCGCGGATCTCTCACCGACCAACGACCCCCCCCCCCCCCCAACGAATAAAAACAAAAACAAAAAACAAAAATCCATCCAGCCAAACAAAAAACACACCCCCCAAACAACAACAAAAATCAAGAAAAAAGATATCGTCCTTTGTCAGTTTCGTTGCTTCATTTTGACTTAATTCTCTTCCCTTTGTTTCCCCTTCATATATGTGTATACACACACAACACACACACCACACACACACACACACACACACACACACACACACACACACACACACACACACACACACACACACACAGCAGGTAGTGAAACTGCTCGTGCAACGCGTTTCTGCAGTGCTGGATAATCTCTCATTATCAGCTGACAGGCTGTTTGCAGTTCGCTCTGTCTCAGTGTGGACTTATTAGCTGGTTTGCGAGCGAGCTCCGATACCCAGCCACCAGGCAGGCAGGCAGGCAGACAGACAGTCATGCAAGCAGCAGCAACAGACGAGTGAGCAGACAGGCAGACAGACAGACAGGCAGGCAGGCAGGCAGGAAGGCGATGGACAAACAAGCAAATAATTGAAAACCGAACCGGCAGCATGGTTTCCGTCAGCTGCGCGCACTGAGAAGCCATAAGTCAGGCAGGATAAAATGGGATGGTGTTTGGTCGTTGATAATTGGCAAGATGGGAGGAACACAACATGGGAGAGTGCATTGGCCTTGAATCGAACGACATACTTACGGAAAACTGAAAACTGCGAGGAGTGGAGGAAGCTGGTTGCAAAATCTTCAGTGGTGCCCAAACGGTCTACTAGACTACGGGATAGGCGAAGGTTAAGGAAGGTGAATCGGCCAGAAAAGTTTAGGCTTACTTCTAGTGCAGCCTGTTTCTTCTTGTGGAGGCCGCACAAAGCCGAGTCTTGACGGTCACAGCTAGGCTAAAGGAGGAGGACAGTGGGAACAATTACAATTTGCATTGTCTCACAGGGCAGCGTAGTTGTAGAGCTGCCAGAGCCGTGTAGAGAATTGGATGACGTGACTGGCAGCCAGACGTACAGAGCATGCCCCCCAGTCTAGTCCTGCTGGCTACAGGAGGTAGGATCTGTCCTGAGCTCACCCTGGAGGCCAGGCAACTCTGCAGAGACATGGAGGACCCGCAGCTGGCTGCTGCATTCATAGCTGAGCTGTCCGTCCATCTAGCCCATGCCAAAGAACTAAAGAAGATGGCATCATTGACTACATCAGCTTCCCTCAGTTCATGCTGGAGGTCTGCAGGCAGAGAAGCCAAGCACTATGTTTTTCTGGCATAGATTCCTCAGGTAGCTGTAGTTGGTGTCTGACAAGAAAAAAGATGATCAGTTGTTGGCCACTGATGACTATCCATTAACCATTTCTCTTTTGGTGTCCATTTTTTAAACTTTACTATCGTATACTCATATGGAGGAAATCATAAGCAGACACATGCTCTCTCTCTCTCTCTCTTTCTTTCTCTCTCTCTCTCTCTTTCTCTCTCTCTCTCTCTCTCTCTCTTTCTCTCTCTCTCTCTCTATTTCTCTCTCTCTGAATCTAACACACACACACACCAGAGAGAGAGAGAGAGAGAGAGAGAGAGAGAGAGAGAGATGAACGGCAAAAGGTGACCCCCCCCCCCACCCCCCCATCCCTCGCTTCCCTTCAAAACAACCACCCAATCCACCATCACTGCCATCACTCACCAGCTGACGCCGTGAACAGAAAAGAAGGGAAGGGAAGGGAAGGGGAGGGAAGGGATGATTATAGGAAGGTGAGGAACGTGTAGCCAGTGTCTCACTTTGGGGACAGACTGGAACAGAAACCTTGACACCCTGTTCAGACAGCTGCTATCCATATCATCCATCATTCACAAGTGTGTGGGTTTGCTGCTGGTTTTGTTTTGTTTTGTTTTGTTTTCTCCTCCTCCTGATCCTTGGCTAGAACTTCACCAATGGTGACATTTTGTGTATGCGACCGTTTCTGCCCACCATGGAGGTAGCCGCATTCCGACTCATGGGGTGATGTCTTCACACGACATCAGTGTGCACGAGGTTTTTAAAATCTTTTAATTTTGTCATCCATTCCTACCTGCACACCATGGCCTACTCTTGGAAAGGCGGAACGGGTTTAACATGTGTGCAAGATGTTTTGCGTGCGTTCGCACACAGGAGCTCGGGGAGTGGAGGTGGTGCTGACGTGTTAGTCAGGTCAAGTCAAGTTAAGTCAAGTCAAGTCAAGTCAAGTCAAGTCAAAAACACTTTAGTGTTAGTTCCAGGGGGCAATCCCCTGGCACAGGTGCCTCCCTGGTGACACGAACTGAAGCTACCCCCTCCCTTCCTCCTCCTCCTCCTGTAGTTTTTGTCTTTTTTTGGCGAAAAGTTGGAAAGGAATACTTGACATCTTTAAGAAAATATTTTCTTTAGGGAACTGCTATCAGTATTTTGTTTTTTCAGTTTTCTGTTTCACCAGTCTCTCTCTCTGTGTCTGTGTGTTCGACTTTTCTTCCTAACGACTGTCTGCCATGGGCGTAAGGCATTCCTGTGTCACACGAGTCTGTGTATCGTTGTATTATATATATATATATATATATATATATATATATATATATATATATATATATATATATATATATATATATATATATATATAAATGTGTGTGTATACTTCACTCATCAGACATGCACGCGCACGCACGCACACACGCACACACACTCACCCCCCTTTCCTGACGCACTTCCACTTTGTAGGGGTAGCTAGCTAGCTATACATGGGGTGGCAGAGCAGAGGGGGCTGGCTGTGAATGATGAATTCCTGTGTCGGCCTGTGGAGCACTGCACAGTGGAGCACAACGCCCTGCTGTTCAGTGCAAGCTGCTCACACCACGGCTGCTCTACACTACACTAGGCCTTGTGTCGTGTCCTGTCCTGTCGTGTCCTGTCGTGTCGTCATCAGGGTGGTGGCCAGCCTCTGCCCTTTTATTAGCGGTGCCTTGTTGTTGTTGTTGTTTTTATCATCATCATCATGGTCGTCGTCATTGCTGTCATCATCATTATCATTTCCATTTCATCAAATGTATTATTATCATTATTATTGAGAAACATAATTTTCATTTGATGATTATTGTTATCATTATTATTGAAAAACATAATTTTTATTATCTGATGATTATTGTTATCGTTATCATTGATTTTACTATCATTACCTATTATTATTACTTTTATTACTATTATTGCTACTCTTATTATAAATCAGATGTGTCGTCTATATGTGTTGTTTATAACGCTCGCAATAAACAGCATAGTTGGATGGTGAACAGGGCAGCCGGCTGTGTATGGTGAAGGACTGAATGCTTTTCCCCATCTGCTCTTATCATCATAATAATAATTGTTGTTGTTGTTGTTGTTAGGAATTCTGTTTGATCACTGTCGCACATTTGTGCTGTTTTTGACTTGCTGATAAATTCTGTCACAGCGGAGAGTTGGTGGCCTTGATCTGTCAGGCTCATTTGGGACTTCCCTCCAGATTTTCAAACACATCAAATGTAAATTATGCACGACACTCCCCCCCCTCCCCTCCACACACACACCCTGTGAGAGTGAGTGAGCGCGCGTGTGTGTGTGTGTGTGAGTGTGACTGGTGTGTTTGTGTGTTTCTCCTTCTATACTTTTGACCAACATGTGGAAGGGCAACGAGACCCCATTTTCAGCCAAACTGACGCAGTTCAGAGCCCGTCATGTCCGCCCTCCTGTACCGTGCCGCTGTGAAAGCTCAGCCCAGAGCCGGAAAACTGAACACTTAGACCTGAAGTTCTTCTAAACACGTAGAACTGAAATTCTTCTAAACACGTAGACCTGAAGTT
>CM054140.1:75178627-75186127 GCA_028751875.1 Rapana venosa
AACACCATGGGGAGGGAGGAGAGAGAGAGAGAGAAAGGAGAGAGAGAAAGAAAGAGAGAGAGAGAGAGATTCAAGAAATGACAGAAGGACGAAAGAGATATCCAAGTCATGTCTGATCTGGCTTAAGTGAACTAGGTCACACACAACACAGCAGACACAACACAACACACAACACAACAAAACAACACACACACACACAACACACACAAACACACAGAACAAACACAATAAACAAACAAAAACAATACAACACAACACACACACAAACACACAACAACAAACAATACACAGCAACACACACAACACACATATAACACAAAAAACACAACACATCAACAATCAACACAACGATACCCACACTCTACAACACACACACAACACACACAAAACACAACACACACACACACACACACACACACACACACCACAACACACACACACACACACACACACACACACCACACACACTCACACACACACACACACAACACACAACACACAAAACACACACAACACAACATAACAACACACAACACACACACACACACATACACACACCACACATACACACACACACACCACCACACACATACACACACTCCACACACACATATACACACACAACCACACAACACACATACACAACCAACACACACACACACACACACACACACAACACACACACAACACACCACCCCACACACACACACACACACACACACACACACACACTGCACAAATTGCTGTCATTGTTTGCTGCTGCTGCTGCTGTTTTTGGTTTTTAAAAAATTCACCAGTTTGGGTTTTGGTTATTCTCACAGTTTCCTTGGCTTCAAGATGTATTACATGTGAAACGACATCTACCCCCCACCCTCCCCTACCAACAACTGCAAATAAACGTCACGTGTCTTAGTGCACTCTCTGCTGTCTGTCTGTCCCTGTCTCTGTCTCTCTCTGTCTGTCTGTCTGTGTCTCATGTGGTGTGGTGTGGTGTGGTTTGGTGTGGTGTGGTGTGTGGTGGTGGTGGTGGTGGTGTGTGTGTGTGATGTTATGTAGTGTAATGTTATGTTATTACAAATGTGTGTGTGTGTGTGTGTGTGTGTGTGTGTGTGTGTGTGTGTGTGTGTGTGTGTGTGTGTGTGTGTGGAATTCTATTTTCTAGCATTTCCTTTAAAAAAAGAAGAATCATTGAAAATCATTCTAAAAACTGATGGAGAAGTTGCAAGTGGTTACCTGGTCTTGTGTTCCTCCACTACAGTTTCTGCATTAATGTGTGTGTGTGGTGTTATGTAATGAAATGCTATGTGATTATAAATGGTGTGTGTGGGTGCGTGTGCGCGTGCGTGCGTGTGTGTGCATGCGTGTGTATGTGCACGCATGTGTAAGCGTGCGTGTGTGTGTGTGTGCATGCGCGCTCGGGTTGTGTTAAAAACCACGTCTAGCCAGACGTGCACAGGTAGGTGGCAGCATCCTCAGCACCTCGTTAGCATCATCCTTGTCATTCTTCACACGTGTTCATCTAGCCACGTCTCTGTTGCTTTCCTTTGTTCCCCTTTCAAAACTGAGATTCGGAGTTCTCTCATTTGCTCTACTGTCTGGTGTTTGCTTTTGAAATGGAGAAATCTCCATTTTTTCCCCTTTCTTTAATCGATGTCTGCTGGTTTCTTTTCCTTGTCTTTTTTTTCTTACTCTCACTGTGTATGTTTTTAAAAATATATGTTTTAAAGAAGTTCGTCTATATCAGTCGATAACAACGACATCATCAATAACAACAGTAATAATAATAATATCAACAACACTAATAATGAAATTATTAAATAATCATGATAATGATAATACTACTACTAATATGATGATGATGATAATAACGATCCTGATAATAATGATGATGATCATCATAGCGATGATGGTGGTGAAGATGGCGGTTTAAAAAAAAGGAGGAAAAAGATGTGGAAGTGCGCACACAAGTACGCACACACGCATACACACACGCACACACACACGCGTGCACGCATACACACATACACACACAAGACAACACACACACACACTCCATGTAGGAAAGCACACATGCAGACAGTCACACACTACCACTTTCCCTCCTCTTCAGCACGCGCGCGCGCGCACACACGCACACACATACTTACACATACACACACACACACATACACACATGCACATGTATGCTTACTTACGTATCTACCAACGTACTAGCCTTCAACCACCCACCTACTCAACCACCAACTCGTCATTTCATCCACTTCTTTGCCCACCCTCCCACCCCGTCCATCCATCCACCCACCCATCCATTCATCCATCCATCCATCCACTCATTCACTCATCCCTCCCTCCCTCCACCCAACCTTCCCTCCCTCCACCCATCCCATTCCTCCATTCATCCCTCCCTCCATCCACCCATCCATTCATCCTTCCATCCCTCCATCCACCCATCCCTCCTTCCACCCATCCCTCCCTCCCTCCATCCACCATCGCTCCCTCCCACCCATCCATTTCTCCCACGCTCTACCCATGATGATTATGTTGGTTATGCACATGGAAGGACAACAGTGACGGAAGGAAGAAAAAGGCAGAATAAAAAGCAAACAAGCAAAAAGAAAAAAGAAAAAAGCCTGTTGAAAAAGCGGTGACTTTGTCATGAGTTTTTGTGTTGTTCTTTCTGTCTTTTTTGTTGCTGTGTCGTTGTTTTCGTTTTTGTCCGTTTTTTCTTCTTCTTTCTGTCAACGTTATTTGATCTTTTAGTCTATCTGTCTCTTTCTGCGTGTCTTCTTTCTTTCTTTCTTTTTTCTGTCTGTCTGTCTGTCTGTCTGTTTGTCTGTCCATCTTTCTTTCCGTCTTCTTTCTTTTGTTATTGTCTCCTTTCTTTCCACCTGTCTGTCTGTCAGTTTTTTTTCTTTCTGTTTTTCTTCTTCTGCCTTTTTTTCTCTTTCTTTGCTGTTCCTTATTTGTGTTATTTTTCTTTCTTTGTTTGTTTCTGATTTTTCTCGTCTTTCCCGCAGAATAGGGATCAGGTATACTGCATACACAGAGGATATTTCACGGGAACGTCGTTTTGTTGTGATCTTTCCCTGTTCATATGTAATGACGATACTGAGCTCACGAGACAGAAAATACCCGTACAAATTTACATATGCATCGTCTCTGGTGGAATGGTGCCAAGACAGTAGAAGGGAAAAAATGCTGCACAAAACAGACGTGTGTGTGTGTGTGTGTGTGTGTGTGTGTGTGTGTGTGTGTGTGTGTGTGTGTGTGAGATTACAGGGTTTAAATTGAATTACACGAGGAAGATTTCTTAAGATGTGTGACAAAAAAAGTTCAAGACAGCTACCCCCCCCCCCCCCCTCTCTCCCCAACCGACCTCAAAACCAACAATTAAAAAAAACACCCAACAAAAACAAAAAAATTTAAACAAAAACAAACACAAAACTCCCCATTCTAACAGAACAAAACAAATACCTCTCCAACCCGTCCACCCAATGGAAAACAACAACAAAGTTTACAGTTTGGCTAGCGATCTTTTTCAGCTTTTGTCTCATGCTCTGGCTATTTCTTTTGTCTCATGCTTTGTCTATTTCTTTCTCGTTGCCTTTGCAGTTTTAAGCTTTTTCTGGTATGGTGGTTACTTTTTTTTGGAGGGGTGTGTGTCTTTTTCTCCCCCTTTCTTCGTTATGTCTTTTCTTATTTATTTATTTGTTTATTTTTTACCTTTTTTCTGCTTCGCTGTTCCTGCTTTCTTTGTCTCTTGTCGACTGTTGTCTGTCTGTTATCTACCCGCTTCTTGTTTCTGTGTCTGTCTGTTACCATATGTCTGTCACCTATCTACCCGCTTCTTGTTTCTGTGTCTGTCTGTCTGTTACCTGTCTACCCGTTTCTTGTTTCTGTGTCTGTCTGTCTGTTACCTATCTACCCGTTTCTTGTTTCTGTGTCTGTCTGTTACCTATCTACCCGCTTCTTGTTTCTGTGTCTGTCTGTTACCTATCTACCCGTTTCTTGTTTCTGTGTCTGTCTGTTACCTGTCTACCCGTTTCTTGATTCTGTGTCTGTCTGTTTTACCTGTCTACCCGTTTCTTGATTCTGTGTCTGTCTGTTACCTATCTACCCGCTTCTTGTTTCTGTGTCTGTCTGTCTGTTACCTGTCTACCCGTTTCTTGTTTCTGTGTCTGTCTGTCTGTTACCTATCTACCCGTTTCTTGTTTCTGTGTCTGTCTGTCTGTTACCTATCTACCCGTTTCTTGTTTCTGTGTCTGTCTGTTCATCGACCCTTCATCTGTCTGTCTGCGTGCATTTTGAGTATGTGTCTTGTCTTCTGTTCTGTCCTCTGTCTTCGTTACTTTCTTTCTTTTTCCTTTCTCTGTCTTGACTGTCTGTTTCTGCCTGCATGCTGCTGCTCTCTATCTCCCTTCTTCTCGTCTCTCCTACCCCCCCCTTACTGTTCTGTTACTTTCTGTTTTTTCAGTGTTCTTAGCACAATGCATTCAAGCTCATTTGGAGCAAAGGCCAGCGTCACGCAAGTACTTCGGTCTTGATTAATTAGATTGCAACTCACAGGTTAGGGCAATGTGTCGGTCGCGTCCCGAATTCCCCCAGGGAATACCGTAAAAGAATCGTTATGCTTTCCCAACCTGGCAGTGACTGCTGACACTTGACTCGCTAGGGGAGGAACGAGGATCAATGAGTGTCCTTGTCCGGTCGTTAGCCCAGTCGTTGGGCACTCGCAAGCCTCTCACACTGCGAGTGTGCTCCCTCAGGGCCGACTGCGGCTGAGAAGCCTTGAATGCCGCTGATGCATGTTCTCAGTGGTGTGTCTGTTATTTGTTGTTTGTTTTGTTGTTGTTGTTATGATCTTTTTCTTGCTGGAGGGATGGCAGTGTTCCCACTGTTTTGTTGTTGTTTGTTGTTGTTTATGTTTGTTGTTGTTGTTGATGTTTATCAGTGCTTGATGGATGCGTTGTTCCCAGCGTGGTGTGTTGTTGTGTTGTTGTTGTTGTTGTTGTTGTTGTTGTTGATGTCTTATCATGCGGAGAGGATGCATGTCCCCATGGTGTGTTGTGTGTTTTGATTGTGTGTTGTGTTTTGTGTTTGTTTTGTTCTTGTTGTTTTTCTTATCATGCTGAAGGATGCAGTGTTCCCACGTGTGTGCTGTTTTTTTATTCGTTTGTTTTTGTTGTTGTTGTTGTGTTGTTTTGTCTATCAGTGTGGAGAGAAAGGCAGTGTTCCCACGTGTTTGTTGTTTGTTATATTGTGTGATGTTTTGGATGTCGTATCAGTGCTTGAGAGGATGGCAGTGTATCCACTTGATGGTTGTGGTTGTGAAGTTGTATGGTTGTGCTTGATGTCTTATCCAGTCGTGAGAGGATGGCAAGGTTCCCACATGGAGTTGTTGTTGTTGTGGTTGTGTTGATGTCTATCGTGCTGGAGAGGATGATGCAGTGTTCCCACGTGGTGTGCTGTTGTTGTTGTTGTGTTGTGTTGTTGTGATGTCTTTTTCAGTGCTGGGGAGGATGGCAGTGTTCCCACGTGGTGTGCTGTTGTGTTGTTGTTGTTGTTGTTGATGTCTTATCAGTGCTGGAGAGGATGGCAGTGTTCCCACGTGGTGTGTTGTTGTTGTTGTTGTTGTTGTTGTTGATGTCTTTTTCAGTGCTGGGGAGGATGGCAGTGTTCTCACGTGGTGTGCTGTTGTTGTTGTTGTTGTTGTTGGTGTCTTTTTCAGTGCTAGGGAGGATGGCAGTGTTCCCGCGTGGTGTGTTGTTGTTGCTGTCTTTCACAGAGCAGGGTCGCTAAAAGATCGCTACCAACCCAGGTCTGGCATCTTCTGAAGGGAGAAGGGGGTGAATAGAAGGTCTGGCATCTTTTGTAGGGAGAAGGGGGTGAATAGAAGGTCTGGTATCATCTGATAACCAGGTCTGGTGCCTTCTGTAGGAAAAAGGGGATAACCAGAAGGTCTGGTGCCTTCTGTAGGGAGAAGGGGATAACCAGAAGGTCTGGTGCCTTCTGTAGGGAGAAGGGGATAACCAGAAGGTCTGGTGCCTTCTGTAGGGAGAAGGGGATAACCAGAAGGTCTGGTGCCTTCTGTAGGGAGAAGGGGATAACCAGGTCTGGTGCCTTCTGTAGGGAGAAGGGGATAACCAGGTCTGGTGCCTTCTGAAGGGAGAAGGGGATAACCAGAAGGTCAGGTGCCTTCTGAAGGGAGAAGGGGATAACCAGAAGGTATGGTGCCTTCTGTAGGGAGAAGGGGTACGTAAAATGAGTGATAATTTCTGAAGGTAGAGAGGGTACCTGGAATGTGTAGTACTTTCTGAAGGGAGAAGGAGTAGACAGAAGGTCTGGTACCTTCTAAAGGGGTATCCATCTAGAAGGTCGTTGTAATCAAACTGTACATCATATAAAGACCTTTCTAAAAAAAATGAAACTGTGTTTTTACCTTAGTATGTGTAGTCTCTAAAATGTTCCAAAAATAAAAACACATTTTTTTGGAATGAAAAGACCACGGAACTAATAACTGAACTAATGAACGAGTACCTAAACGAAAGAATGCACGGTTTTCAGCCATTGTCTTTTTCACGTGCTTTGCGATTGCAGCCTGAAGATAACCTCCCCTGTCGGCTCCGTGAACGTTCCCGAGAACGATAACAACAACAATAACAACAGTCGATACATCATGTCAGACAGATTCCTGTTGCCCCAGAAGGGAATATGATGCCTATTGCCTCACTCAGCCGCCATGGCAATGTAAACGTTTGCCAGTGGCGAAAACAACCAGTCATCTGATCCGACAGGCCTGGCTGTGCAGAATGCAGAGCAGTCAGAGGGTAGACAGCAGTTATGAATTGTTTATAGACTCTTTTCCCAGGATATTGGCAAGACTGTTCATTTCTGAAGATTTTTACTCTCATGTCGACGCAAGGGGCGGGATAGCGTAGCGGTTAGAGTGCTGCGTTCGTGATCTGACGGCCCGGGTTCGAGCCACCACCGGGGAGTTTGTTCGAGGGGAACTTCCCCCTGGCGTGACCATCAGTACTGACTCCTCTCCCCAAAAGTCCTTCAGATGAGACTGTAAACTGAGATCCCTTGTTTGAACGCATGACGAGCATCTTGCACACATGTTAAAATCCATTCCGCGTTTTAGGAGAGTAGGCCATTGAGTGCCGGTAGGAACTAATAAAAACAATCAACATGCACAGAGATGTGGTATTTAGACCACGTCAGACCACATCTATATTCCCACCAGACCACATCGCATCTCCACACCAGACCATATCTAAACACCACACCAGACCACATCTAAACACCACACCAGACCACATCTAAACTCCATACCATACCACATCTAAACTCCACACCATACCACATCTAATCTCCACACCATACCACATCTAAACTCCACACCATACCACATCTAATCTCCACACCAGACCACATCGCATCCCCACACCATACCACATCTAATCTCCACACCAGACCACATCTAATCTCCACACCAGT
>CM054140.1:75203627-75236127 GCA_028751875.1 Rapana venosa
GATGCGTGGTTCCAGCCTCAATAGCAAAACTGGTCAGAAGCACTACTCAGCAGAACCTACCTGATTAAGTGCAACGGCAGAGTGGCGGTGGGCGAGCTAGGTAGGTGCATTAGAATGTAATATATGACTCTCTGTGTGTGTAGTGTGTTGTTTGGCTGCTTCGGTCTAATCACCAACTGGGTGCAGGTTGTTAGGATAATTAATGAAGGTAGTACTATGCTGATGGAGATAGATGGAGACAGAAGACAGCAGTACGCCGTCATAATCAAAGTAGTGACCTCGCTTGTGTATCAGTTCTCTTCTTTCTTTCCATGCTTGTTGCAATACTTAGCTGTTTAGGCAGGTGTTCTTATTCTTAATAGTATTGTCATCCTGTTTCTTGTGTGCTGTTCTTCTGTCTTTTTCTTTTTGCGTGCGTTCTTTCGTTCTTGTCTCTGTTAAGTCTTTCTATCTTTCTGTTTTGTGTTTGTTTTCTTGTCTTTCTATCTTATGCTGTTCTGTCTCTGTCCTAGCTCTCTGTCTCTGTCTGATTATTCTTGTTGATGGATAACTGTGTCGTCATACTGTCTAAGTCGAATAAATGACTGTTCCGTCTATGTTCTGTCTGTCTTCGTCTGACTTCTGCTCTGTCACTACTTCAGTTGGGGCATCTCTCTCGTCACTTGAAAAACTGTTCGTTCCTTCTTCGTTTTCTCTGTTTCTGTCTCTGTCTGCTGGTCTGGTCTCCTTCGTCTGGCTTCTGCTGTCTTCCCTCTCTCTTCGTTTCCCTTCTGCCTTCGATTTCTCTGTCTGTTACTGTCTTCTGTCTTGTTCTGCTGTCTTTCTTCGCTCCTACTGCATTCTGCTGTCTGTCTCTTTCTTGTCTTGATTCTTGCCCTCTCCCTGTTCTGCTCTCCTTCTGTTACTGTCTTCCTTTCTCTCTTCTTCTCTGCTTTCTGACTGTCTTCTTCTTCCTTCTCTGTCTCTGCTCTTCTGCTGTCTCTCTCCTCTCTCTGCCGCTCTTCTGACTGTCTCTCCCTCTCTTCTGCCGCTCTCTGACTGTCTCTCCCTCTCTCTGCCGCTCTCTGACTGTCTCTCCCTCTCTTCTGTCGCTCTCTGACTGTCTCTCTCTTCGCTCTCTGACTGTCTTCTTCCTGCGTCTCTGCCTCTCTCTGCTGTCTCTCTTCCTCTCTCTGCCGCTCTCTGACTGTCTCTCCCTCTCTCTGCCGCTCTCTGACTGTCTCTCCCCTCTCTCTTGCGCTCTCTACTGTCTCTCTCTCTTCCTCTCTCTCTGCCGCTCTTCTCTGCTCTGTCTCTCCCTCTCTCTTGCCGCTCTCTGACTGTCTCTCCCTCTCTCTGCCGCTCTCTGACTGTCTCTCCCTCTCTCTGCCGCTCTCTGACTGTCTCTCCCTCTCTCTGCCGCTCTCTGACTGTCTCTCCCTCTCTCTGCCGCTCTCTGACTGTCTCTCCCTCTCTCTCTGCCGCTCTCTGACTGTCTCTCCCTCTCTCTGCCGCTCTCTGACTGTCTCTCCCTCTCTCTGCCGCTCTCTGACTGTCTCTCCCTCTCTCTGCCGCTTTCTGACTGTCTCTCCCTCTCTCTGCCGCTCTCTGCTTCCCTCTCTCTCCGCCTTGACTCTCTCCCTCTCTCTGCGCTCTCTGACTGTCTCTCCCTCTCTCTGCCGCTCTCTGACTGTCTCTCCCTCTCTCTGCCGCTCTCTGACTGTCTCTCCCTCTCTCTGCCGCTCTCTGTCTCTCACTGCTCTCTCTGTCTCTCCTCTTCTGCCGCTCTCTGACTGTCTCTCCCTCTCTCTGCCGCTCTCTGACTGTCTCTCCTCTCTCTCTGCGCTCTCTGACTGTCTCTCCCTCTCTCTGCCCTCTCTGACTGTCTCTCCTCTCTCTGCCGCTCTCTGACTGTCTCTCCCTCTCTCTGCCGCTCTACTGTCTCTCCCTCTCTCTGCCGCTCTCTGTCTCTCCCTCCTCTCCGCTCTGACTGTCCTCCCTCTCTCTGCGCTCTCTGTCTCTCCCTCTCTCTGCCGCTCTCTGACTGTCTCTCCCTCTCTCTGCCGCTCTCTCGCCCTTTGCTTTGTTGGTTTTTGCTTAGCTATCATTGTTGGTTGTTTATTGTTTTGTGTTTTTGTTTTGTTTTTTGTTTATTCATTTCTCTTATGGTCCTACTATGTGCTCCCTCGTTGATCAGTTTTCCTTCCTTGTTAAAAAACCTTTTTGTTTTGTTTCATGTTCATCCCCATCTCTCTGCCTGTACTTTAGCTATTAACAATATTCCAATCAGCGTCAACCCACACACTGTTATTGATTAATAAACAAAACAACGATAGACGTCTCCTGTTGTTGTTTATCGTTCTTCTGTTTCTCCTCATCAGACTTGCCCAGTGACTGTCGTTAGTGTTGGCAGAGTGTGTGATTTTCCTCGTCCCCTTACGTGTTGTATCAGCGCTGTGTGTGTTGTTGTTTTTAAAGAAGATCTTGTTACGAGGACAGACGACGAGAGAAGTGCAGTCGTCTTCAAGACAGTCGTAGAACGATTATGCTGGGATAACTCTGTGATGGGGGGTGTGAGTGCGTGGGCGTGTGTGTAAGTGTGTGGGGGAGGAGAGTAGAGGAGAGGAAGAGGAGATAGATAGATAGATAAAAAAGAAATAGATAGATAGAGAGAGAGAGAGAGAGAGAGAGAGAGACAGACAGACAGACAAAAGACAGACAGACAGACAGACAGACAGACAGACAGACAGACAGACAGACAATGATAATGACATATTATTTTATTTCGAGGATAATGAATAAGTATCCATGTGCTTTTTTGCATTCAGTCCCCGCCCTTAGGGATATATATATATATGATTATAAAATAAAATAAAGCCCATAGCAATACACTTACACAGTATACCAAAGAGAGAGAGAGAGAGAGAGAGAGAGGGAGAGAGAGGAGCATACATGTTTACTCATGACCCAAATTATTCAGTAGGTCACCTTCTGTTGTCCTAGGTGGTCAGAAACACCGTGTGTCCAGGACTGTATCTCCTAGCATCCCTGTGTCCTGCTGGCTTGTTCCGTGGACATAACTCATTGATTCTGTGCTGCACAGACAGACAGGCAGACAGACAGACAGACAGACAGGCAGGCAGACAGACAGGCAGACAGGCAGACAGACAGGCAGGCAGGCAGACAGACAGACAGACAGACAGACAGACAGGCAGGCAGACAGACAGGCAGGCAGACAGACAGGCAGGCAGACAGATAGGCAGACAGACAGACAGACAGACGGCAGGGCAGATGGTTACCATCACATTCCGTCACTGGCCGTGTTATCTCTGCAAATGGTTCGCAGGCCAGCACTGTCTGGACTTTCCCTCCTCTGCCTCAGAACAACTCCCCATCTGCCGAACGAGGACAGAGTGAAGGGGACTGCTAACAACCAAACAGCCTTTGGAGAGACGGGGCTGGCGGGCTGGCTTGGGTGGTGGTGTGCTGATGGTTTTTGACTAGGAATACCAGCTATCTGCTTGGCACATATTCCATAGTTATCACTTTTTGTGTTCACAATGCTTGATGGTTCATGGATCTGTCGTGAAGCGAAGCTGAGAGCGGGAATGCATGTACACATTTGCTGGAAATGACAGTGACTACATTGTCCAACACCACCACTTCCCCACTTGAACGAAGAAAGGATGTACGCCCCAGACACACTGCATCAATCAGCAGTTGACCTATTGCTTCTAATGGCTTGTAAAAAGGTAAAGGTGTCCCATAACCTATGTGGTCGTAGGGGAGCGAGGCGTCAGAGACCTCAACTTCTCTAGGGGCCAGCATATTGAGGGTCACGCCCATCTCCTCTCCCTCGCTGCTTTACCTTCCCTGACACTAAAGAGGCAGGTACCCATTTACAGCTGGTTGGACTGGGGGATTGTACTGAAACCGAGGCGCGCAAACGGTCACCCATCCAAGTGGTAACCACGCTCGATGCTGCTTAACCGTAGCTGGGGAGAAGCGAGTGTTCTGATCACTGAGCTATCCCGTCTCCATGATGGCATGTCGTCCCTTGTTTTCAGGACTCTTCATGAATAGAACATGCCGATACCTGCGGACGTTGATCCTATTGACAGTTCCGTGCCGAGAATAGAGTTGTCAGATGTTCATGATCACATTCCACCACTGTCTATGTTATCTGTTCAAGTGGAAAATAGCTGAATGGCATCATGTCATGGACGCTCCCTTCTCCATCAGCTCTGTTCACCTTCAGCTGTTTTGAACTGGGGACCCGGAGATTATGAAAAAAAAGTGAGATAGAGGGGGGTGGGGTGGGGGGGGTAGGGAGATCTATGAAATGTCAAGTTGCTGATAGTTGATGATACAATACCAGCCATTGGTGTAGCACAGAAGTGTGGATTTCTCCACCCTTCTACCCCTTTCACTCATCTATCTTTTCTTATCTACCTCTCTGTGTCTTTCTGTCTGTCTGTGTCTATCTCTCTGTCTGTTTCTCTGTCTCTGTGTGTGTCCTCTCCCTCCCTCCCTGACTCTCCCCCCCCCCCTCTCTGTCTTCCTGACTCTCTTCACAGACTGGTTTCTATCTATATACCGTTTTCTGTTTATTTCTTTTTCTCCTTGTTCTCTGCTTGTTTGTTTCTGTCTCTCATTGTCTTTTGTTTATTTCTTCTTCATTTTCATTGTTCTGTGTTCATTTCTTTCCCTCACCCTGCTCTGTGTTTCCTTATTCATCTGCTTGCCTGCCTGCCCATCCGTGATACATTCCTCTTGCTTAGCGCCCATCCACATTTCTAACTCCACTTGAGCTCTTACAGAATCTTCCAATCAGATAGGAAATCTCACCTGCCTTTTGTGTTGTTTTTTTTTAAACGGTGCACGTCTTGTTTTTGGCTATGTATGTTCAGTTTTTACTCGTCGAACTTGTTCAGCATCTCTCATTAGTTTTGGCAGAGTTTGCGATTTTGTTTTTCCGCTTACGTGTCGTATGGGTGTAGGTTGTTTTTCGAGAAGATCTTGTTAGAGGGGCAGAGGAGAGGATTGCAGTCCACGGTCGTAGAATGATGGGTGCTGTGATGACCCTGTGATGGCGGGAGTGAGTGTGTAGGCGTGTGTAGTCGTCGCCTTCAGGTTTACGTCTTTCCACATAAAGTGATCCCAGAGGGGGAGAGAGAGAGAGAGAGAGGAGGAGAGAGAGAGAGAGAGAGAGAGAGAGAGAGACGCAGAGAGGTGAGAGAGAGAATGAGAGGGGAGAAAAAATTATTTAATTTATTTATTCTTTTTATATCGCGGATAATGGAATAAGCACTTATTGCTTTTTTACATCCAGTCCCCGAGTGTATGCGGCTTTGTAAATTTGGTCACCTGTTCCCACTGGCACACAGTGGCCTACTCTTACGAAAAGCGGAACAGGATTTAACGTGTGCGCAAGATGTTCTTTTGCGTCGTTTAGCCCACCGGGACTTTAGTGGGTTATTAGGAAAGACTCATGACAAAGGGAAAACTTAGGGAGAGGAGTGATTGAGAGGGGAGAAGAGAAGAGGGGAGTAGTTGGGAAGAAAAGAGAGGGAGAGAGAGAGAAGTGAGAGAAGAGAGCGAGGACGAGAAGAGAGAGAGAGGAAGAGGAGAGAGAGGTGTGAGGGAGGAGACAGAAGAGAGACAGCAGACAGAGATGTATCACCTCATCGAGGTCTGTGTTTTTTGGGCAAGAGGAAAACAAGTTAACAGTGCCCCTTTCCCTTTTTGTGCAGTGGCAGAACACGGTGTAAAACCAGGACTGTGTCTTCTGTAAATCCCTTGCTATCCAAAGTAACACCCCTGTTCTGTGGGCACAACAAAGGACAACAGCATTGTTAATCAACCTAAATTGACAGTTCCCATTTTGCTGCATGCAAAAAAAGTGAAAACCACTGCTCTTTCACCTTCTCACTCTGCTGCTGCAGACTAAAGTGACAACTCACCATCTGCTACAGCAGCACAGAGTGCAGGGCTTGTCTAAAAAACAAAAGAAACCTTCGGAGGGCTGGGGTTTGGGGACAGTGAGAGAGGTTTCCAAAAATGGTTTTAAAACGTATTGCATTGTTGATCCGTTGTCTAGTTAACCCAGTCATCTGCTAGACGCAGGCTATGTCATTATTGCTTTCTATTAGCGTGGTGTGACAGTGCATGATAGCACATAGATGTGCTGCTTAAGACAAGCTGAGTACATTCGTGTGCACATTATATTACAGTGACAACAATGGCTAAATTTTCCAGCAACACTTCCCACAAACGAAGAAGTATGTGTGCTGTGAATGACCTGTATCAATCTACAGTTTACCTCTTGCTGTTAATGGCTTGTAGTTCTTTTTTGCCAGAACTGTGTGTGTGTGTGTGTGTGTGTGTGTGTGTGTGTGTGTGTGTGTGTGTGTGTGTGTGTGTGTGTGTGTGTGTGTTTGTATAACATGCCGATACCTTGTATGTTGTCCTATTGATACTTCCATGCCGGGAATGGAGTTGGCTGATGTTTATCATCACATCCCACCACTGTTCATCTTATTTCTGTAAATGGAAAATACTTTACTGGTGTCTGGCCATTTCCCTCCTCCTCCTTCAGTGGATTTGAACCGGGTGCAGAGCGTTATGAGAACAATAGGTGAGGTAGGGGTGGGGCAAGGGGGTGATCGTGTAAAAGACTGCATTGTTGTTGATGCCTGATCTAGCAGTGCCAGCCATTTGTTTAGCACTGAAGTCTGGATTCACTATTGATTTTAATGCGGAATAGTTTATGGTTTTATTGTAAGGTTAGACCGAGTGGGGACACACACACACACACACACACACACACACACACACACACACACACACACACACACACACACACACACACACACACACACACACACACACACACATTCTCTTCTCTCTCTCTCTCTCTCTCTCTCTCTCTCTCTCTCTCTCTCTCTGTAGAATACAGACATTTCACTGTTGACTTTAATGCGGAATGATTTATAGTTTTACTGTAAGGTCAGACTGAGTGCAGTGGATACATATGTACTGTGGAATATAGACATTTTACTGTTGATTTTAATGCGGAATGGTTTATAGTTTTACTGTAAGGTTAGACTGAGTGGATACACACACACACACACGCGCGCGCATGCGCGCACGCACACACACACACACACACATACACACACTGTAGAATATAGATATTTGCTTCTTTTCTTCTGCACTCTTTCCATAAGCAGGAAAGTGTGCACTTTAAACAATACGAATTATTCAGATCACCTTCATCTATTCCTTTTTTTGTTCTTTCTCTCTCTCCGTTCTTCCTTCCCCTCCCTCTTTTTTGCCTCACTTCTCCCGTACAACCCCCCCTCCCCCCCCCCCCTAAAAAAATAAAATAGAGCAGCTCTGTCTCTCTCTGCCTCAGGTTTTTCTTTCTGTGTGTCTCTCTCTCTATCCCTCACACTCTTTCTTTGTTGATTTCTGTCTACCTGTCACTTTTTGTTAGCTTCTTTTTCTTTCTTTCTTCTTTCTTTCTTTCTTTCTTTTTCTTTCTTTCTTTCTTTCTTCTTTCTTCTTTCTTCTTTTCTTTCTTTCTTTCTTTCTGTGATTGCCCTACTTTGTGCTACCTTGTTCGCCTGCTTGTCTTCCTTGTTAAAAATCTGTTTGTTGATAGTACTAGCTCTATAAAAATGTTCCCATCAGCAGCCAACGCACTGGATCAGTTATTCTCTTTTTTGATGATGCACATCACTTGTATCTGTTTATCGTTCTTCTGTTTCTCCTCATCAGACTTGCCCAGTGACTGTCGTTAGTGTTGGCAGAGTGTGTGATTTTCCTCGTCCCCTTACGTGTTGTATCAGCGCTGTGTGTGTGTTGTTGGTTTTTTAAAGAAGATCTTGTTACGAGGACAGACGACGAGAGAAGTGCAGTCGTCTTCAAGACAGTCGTAGAACGATTATGCTGGGATGACTCTGTGATGGCGGGTGTGAGTGCGTGGGCGTGTGTGTAGTGTGTGTGTGTGTGTGTGTGTGTGTGTGTGTGTGTGTGTGTGTGTGTGTTGTGTGTGTGTGTGTGCACGCGCGCGCGCAAGGTGGGGGAGAGGGTAGGATTGGCAAGAGTGGTAGAGCAGAGGGTTCTGGATTACTCTGAATACATGATCAGATCAGGTTCCGCTGCTAATGGTTGGCCTCAAATCCTCTGACTGTTGTGTGTCTATGTCTCCTACACCTGACTGTTGTGTGTCTATGTCTCCTACACCTGACTGTTGTGTGTCTATGTCTCCTACACCTGACTGTTGTGTGTCTATATCTCCTATACCTGACTGACTGTTGTGTGTCTATGTCTCCTACACCTGACTGTTGTGTGTCTATGTCTCCTACACCTGACTGTTGTGTGTCTATGTCTCCTACACCTGACTGACTGTTGTGTGTCTATGTCTCCTACACCTGACTGACTGTTGTGTGTCTATGTCTCCTACACCTGACTGTTGTGTGTCTATGTCTCCTACACCTGACTGACTGTTGTGTGTCTATGTCTCCTACACCTGACTGTTGTGTGTCTATGTCTCCTACACCTGACTGACTGTTGTGTGTCTATGTCTCCTACACAGTGTTGACAGAATAAAACTTTTATTTCTGCTGCTGCAAAAAGGAATCCATGATAAAATGTTCATGACGCTGCAAAGCATGTACAAAAGTGTGAAGGCAGCTGTGAGAGTCGGGGCTCACATTACTGAATATTTTGATTGTATTTCTGGTGTCAGACAAGGTTGTATGTTGAGTCCCCTAGTATTTTCGATTTTTATTTCTGAACTAGAATCAGATCTCACTGGATCAGATACTCAAGGCATAGATGTATTTTCTGAGCCACTCGGCATACTCTTACTTATGTATGCAGATGATATTGCTTTAGTTTTAGATTCAGTTGTAGACTTGCAGAAAAAGATCAATTGTTTGGAAAATTATTGTAAGAAATGGGGACTTTCTGTAAATATGGACAAAACTAAAGTAGTCGTTTTTAAAAATGGTGGATTTATAAGAAGTCTGAAAAATGGTGTTATTTAGAAAAGCAGATACAAGTAGAATCTAGTTATAATTATCTGGGTGTGGTTTTTGGCTCAACATTGAACTGGTCAAAATGTATCGAAAATCTCTTTGGAAAAGCATTGAAGGCTGTTGCTGGTATCAAAAGATTGTACTTCAGGTTAAAGAATCTTCCAGCATCTACAGTTTTTAGTATTTTTGATACAAAAGTGAAACCAATCCTCCTCTATGGTTCTGAAATTTGGGGTTTTCAGCAGTATCATGATATTGAAAAAACACAGGTAAAAATTTGCAAAATGGTCCTGGGGGTTGGCAGAGATGTTAAAAATAACATTTGCCTTGGCGATTGTGGTAGATATCCATTTTTGTTGACACTGTTACCAGAGTAATCAAATATTGGCTAAAAATTTTGGATATGCCTGATCATAGATATCCCAGACAATGCTACAATATGTTGTGTAGACAGGTTGAAGCAGGGAGAATAAATTGGGTAACACATGTTAGAAAAAATTTATGCATCCACGGATTTGGTTATGTTTGGACAATGCAGAATTGTGGTAATTCTTCATCCTTCATGAAAGAATTCCAAATACGAATTCAAGATGTGTACCAACAAAAATGGCATGACTCTCTATCAGCATACCCTGACTACTTAGATTATCACCCGATTATTTGTAGAGCAAATTATGTATGTGAAGTAGAATCTTTAGAATACCGTAGAGCTATATGTTTACTGAGGTCAAACAGGTTACCTTTAAATGGAATTTCACGTTATGGCAAACCGATTACTGATCCATTCTGCTCTCAGTGTGATGGCCAACAAATTGAAGATGTTTGTCACTTTTTACTTGTATGCCCAAAATATTCTGTATTGCGAAGAAAATGTATTCCTCTGTATTATTACAGATTTCCATCGAATCTGAAAGTGCAGCTTCTTTGTATGAACACTAAACCTAGTTTGATGTTTAAAGTTGGATTATTTCTTACTAAATGTTTAGATATCAGAAGTAAGGATGTTCACTTTACATGAAAGTATATGATTAACTGTTGTTCCTATGGGCCATATGGCCTGCAAAAACTGAATTAAAATTATTGTTATTGTTGTTATTGTTATTGTTACATGACTGACTGTTGTGTGTCTCATCGATAGTTCCGTGCTGTCAGTGGATTGGTCAGATGGCTGTCATCACGTTTCGTCACTGCTGATATCACCTCGGCAAATGCAGAACATCAGGATGTTGACTGTGACACCCCCCCCCCCCCCAATCCTCCCCCTCTTTTGTGCATGCAAAAAACCCCTCACCATCTGCTGATGGAGTGAAGTGGGGGGGGGGGGTAGGGATGGGTAGGGGGAGAGAAATATGAATGTCCATTTTGCTGATTGGTGTTTGCTCAGGGGACCTGATCTGCGGCTGTGTTGATCCTGTTCTGACAAGCTTCACAACGGCTGTTTTATATTCAGTGGGAATGGTCGTGGTTCTGTGGTAGCATCTCTCAATACTTCTCAACCCCAAGGAATGATTTCAGTGGCTTGTATGATTGGAAATTGGTTTGTTATTACACTCAGATACAACTGTTACATGACACTGCTTTTTATAGATTTAACATCGGGTATCAGTGTTAAACACATATGGACACTCACACACATTTCTAGTTCTGTTTATTTGTATTTTCCATAGAGTTGCTGACTACAAAGACCATTGCCTTAGGTGTAGACAAGGATATTGACTCGTGTGTTTCTGAACTACACTTACAGTTTCATTGAGTGCAGTAGTGGTGGTCACTCAAAATAAAAGTCTGCATGAAGTAGATGAAGTGTAGGAATTAAAGTCTTCTGTCTGAGCTGCCTCGCACTCACGTTTGACAGTAGAATGTCTGGATCATTCCAGCAAAAACTTCTACAAAGAAAACACAACAAAATACCTAACAACATCATGAACTAGGCTTTCGATGATCATTAGGGCAACCAGGAGGCTGTATAACATCAATGCCAACTTGATCAGAACCATAGAATACCTCTGTAACAAGGCAACCAGCACAGTATACCATGACAGCAACAGAGGAGAATGGTTTCGAGCCACAATTGGAGTATGCCAAGGATGTCTGCTCTCTCTCATCCTCTCCAACACCTGCTTAGAGAGAATAATGGCTGGCACACTTGAAAACCATGAAGGAATAGTCAGCATCGGAGGCAGGACAATGACAAACTTACATTTTGCCAACGACATCATCGATGGCTGAGCTGGAAAAGAGCACGAGCTAGTCCACTCTATACATCACCTTGATGAAGCCTCTTCGGTACATGGCATGCAGATCGGCGCAGAGAAAACCCAGTTGATGATAGATAGCGCCAATGGCACAGCACTGTCATTACCATAGACAAGAAAATTGAGACCATCCACAGCTTTAAATATCTGGGATCTATAGTATCGGATGAAGGATAAAAACTTGAAATTCTCTCCAGGATATCCCAGACCACAGCTGCAATGTCCAAACTTAAAAGACACCTGGAATGAAAAGAACATCACTGTCAGCTTCAAGATCACGGATGCGTTCCCTGGTCATGTCTGTATTTTTGTAGGCATATGAAACGCGGACTATAACAGCAGACATTGAAAGAAGGATACAGGCAATGCTGAAAACCGCGAGGAGTGGTGGAACTGTGCAAATCTTATAGTTGCTCAACGGTCTACAGACTACAGATGGTGATGGTAAAACCACAAATATAACGTTCGTTGCGTGGTAAGTATAGTATGAAGTGTAAGGACTTAAAATCTTCTTTGAGTTTGACTCCCATTTGTTCATATGTTGAGAGATCCAGAAAACTTCTACACATGAAAACACACCATAAGAGCTGACAGAATGACATCATGAAAGTGGCCATACATTAGAGGCAAACAGGAATGGCTGTCATAATGACACATGCCAACGTGGAGTAGCGACGCAATGATACCCTGAAAGGCAACCAAAAGTGTAGAGACCTGACAAATGAGGTAGAAAGTGGACCACAATTGGAGTAGGCGAAGGAATGGGATGCTCCATGAACGTGCACACCAAGTTGAGAGAGATGAAGGGCATGGACTCCATGAAAACCAAAGGAAGAGTACAGGCAATGGAGCAGAAATGACAACACCAAGGTTTTGGAAGAGCACAGGATGGTCATGAGTGGAAAAAAGGTGGACGAGGAGTCCACTCAAATATCACCTTAAATGAGCCATCGCATAGTGTGAGACGGGCTGACAGAAGAACCCATGAATGACATCAAAGTGGAAAGGCACAGCGAAGGGATTCATAAATGACACCAAGTATGAGGGGAGCTCCACAGCGTAAATGGGATGCTCCATGAAGTGGAGAAAAAAAGCTTGAAAGGAGCTACCAGGATATCCCAGACCACACCAAGTGTCAAACTAAGAGAACTGGAGTATGAAAGGACAACCAGTTAGACTACAGAATGGGAGTCCATGAATGGACACGTCAAGGGTGGGGTATTGGAGGGCAAGAACGGGACTATAACAGTCAACCATGGTGAGAAGGATACAGGAATGGAGAATGAAATGCATTCGCCAAAGTCCTGGATACTTAGCGACAGGATGGATTACATGAAAGTACACACGGGGAGAGAGCGAAGATTGCCCATGAATGGACAACCCATGGGAGGATCAGGGAATAGCTCCATGAATTCTGTGAAAAAAGGGAAACTGAAGAATGGATGCATAAAGGGCACCAGGTGCGGAAGGAGCTGACAGGAATGGATGCTCCTAAAGTGGACAGTACCAAGGAGGGAGAGCGAAGAGAATGACAGAAAAAACCCCAATGGGAAGACAACAGGAATGGACTGCTCATGAAGTGGACACGACGGGTAGGGAAAGCTGAAAACTGGATGGCCATGGAAAGTGGCACAAATCAAGTTTAGAGGAGCCTGCAAAGGATCCATAAAGGACTACCAGTGTGAAGGGTGAAGGGAAACCCAGAAAGTACCACCACGTGTGGAGATAGCCAGGATGGGATGCAAATGGCCCTTAAAGTTAAGGTAGTCATGATATGGGTTTCTGACTCATTGATACATTTCCAAATGTTGGAGAGACGGTTCAAAACCGACACCGTCCATGAAAGTGGACACACCAAGGTGTGGAGAGGAGGCTGACAGGGAATGGGATGCTCCATGAAAGTGGACACACCAAGGTGTGGAGAGGAGGCTGACAGGGAATGGGATGCTCCATGAAAGTGGACACACCAAGGTGTGGAGAGGAGGCTGACAGGGAATGGGATGCTCCATGAAAGTGGACACACCAAGGTGTGGAGAGGAGGCTGACAGGGCAATGGGATGCTCCATGAAAGTGGACACACCAAAGTGTGGAGAGGAGGCTGACAGGGCAATGGGATGCTCCATGAAAGTGGACACACCAAGGTGTGGAGAGGAGGCTGACAGGGCATGGGATGGCGGGAAGGGTTACAACAGGGTTGGTTGGCTCTTCTCCTGTGGCCATGAATAAATGATTAGATCAGCTTCCGCTGCTAATGGCCAGAAATCTCCCGACTGCGCAGACTGCGTGTGAATGTATCCCCCATCCTGACCTTTCTCCCATCTGTAGTTCCATGCTTAGAATGGATTGGCCACAGTATGGGCACTCTCATTCACTCTCATATCGAGAGAGAGAGACAGAGACAGAGAGAGAGAGACAGAGAGAGAGAGAGAGATATATATCACAGTGATACAATCCTTTGATAGATTTCAAATTTCCCCAAATCCTTTTAGTTTGCTGTGCTGACCATTGTGCCTCATTGAAACTAAACAGTGGCATTTAGGATTTATATATTTGAGGTAAGGTAAGTTTCACTCAATACCACCCAGAATGATGATGTATTACACAGCGTAACATATTATGAGGGAGTGGGGACTGGACAAAACCGGTATGGATTACACTGAATAAATGATCAGATCAGGTTCCGCTGCTAATGGTCGGCCTCAAATCCCCTGACTGTTGAGACTGTTGTGTGTCTATGTCTCCTACACCTGACCGTTGTGTGTCTATGTCTCCTACACCTGACTGTTGTGTGTCTATGTCTCCTACACCTGACTGTTGTGTGTCTATGTCTCCTACACCTGACTGTTGTGTGTCTATGTCTCCTACACCTGTTGTGTGTCTATGTCTCCTACACCTGACTGTTGTGTGTCTATGCCTCCTACACCTGACTGTTGTGTGTTAGTCTCCCACCTATGCATGTCTCCTACACCTGACTGACTGTTGTGTGTCTATGTCTCCTACACCTGACTGTTGTGTGTCTATGTCCCCTACACCTGACTGTTGTGTGTCTATGTCTCCTACACCTGACTGTTGTGTGTCTATGCCTCCTACACCTGACTGTTGTGTGTCTATGCCTCCTACACCTGACTGTTGTGTGTCTATGCCTCCTACACCTGACTGTTGTGTGTCTATGCCTCCTACACCTGACTGTTGTGTGTCTATGCCTCCTACACCTGACTGTTGTGTGTCTATGCCTCCTACACCTGACTGTTGTGTGTCTATGTCTCCTACACCTGACTGTTGTGTGTCTATGTCTCCTACACCTGACTGTTGTGTGTCTATGTCTCCTACACCTGACTGTTGTGTGTCTATGTCTCCTACACCTGACTGACTGTTGTGTGTCTATGTCTCCTACACCTGACTGTTGTGTGTCTATGTCTCCTACACCTGACTGTTGTGTGTCTATGTCTCCTACACCTGACTGACTGTTGTGTGTCTATGTCTCCTACACCTGACTGTTGTGTGTCTATGTCTCCTACACCTGACTGTTGTGTGTCTATGTCTCCTACACCTGACTGTTGTGTGTCTATGTCTCCTACACCTGACTGACTGTTGTGTGTCTATGTCTCCTACACCTGACTGTTGTGTGTCTCATCGATAGTTCCGTGCTGTCAGTGGATTGGTCAGATGGCTTGTCATCACGTTCCGGCAGTGCTGATATCACCTCGGCAAATGCAGAACAATGTAAACGGTCACCGTACTCTCCCCCTACCCTGTTCCCCTCTTCAGGCAAACCACCGCCTAGTAGGGGGTGAGAGTGAGGGTGGAAAAAATGTCCATTTTGCTAAGTGTTGATTGCTCTAGGGACCTGCTATGCTCGTGCGCTGATCCTAATTTTATTGCTTTCATTATGGAGATTGCATATTCATGAGGAGCGGCTGTGATTCAGTGGTAGCCTGTCCCCATTCTCGTCCATCCACAATCACGATTTTATCGTTGTGTATGATCTGGGATGTTTCGTTTTGTTTTGTTTTGGCCAGATGCAGTGGGCAAGAATGATTGTTTTCCTAGGTTTTAGTGTTCAGTGTCACTTACAGTAACAGCAAAAGCATGCATATGAGAGATAGATAGATAGATAGATAGAGATAGATAGATAGATAGATAGAGAGAGAGAAAAGAGAGAAGAGAGAGAGAGAGAGAGAGAGAGAGAGAGAGAGAGAGAGAGGTTGGCGTGTTCCACCTCAAAAGCGGTTGGGAAACTGTTGTGTGGTGCATAGCTGTAATGGGTCTACGCTTCAAAGGATGCGTAATCAAAACAAAACTACTCCCAAACTTTGTGAACGTGCAACAAATGAAAATTAATACACTGCAACTTGACAAAGCACCATGGAACAGAATGCCCGAAAATGGCTCTTCTGTCGCCACATTTGAAAGAGCAGTTAGGTCTGTTTGTTTATTTATTCATTGTCAAAGTAAACCCATTTGTATTTCTGCCATTTTATCTCATTTGGACTATTCCCAAAGTACGCGTTTATTCTGATTGATTTGGTACTTATTGCATTTTGAGGAATTGAATGAATCCCTTAGTTAATTTCAAGAATTCCTTTCTTTCTGTACATTGGACGCTGTTGATCTGTTCCTTCTCCACATCAATTCACAGATGCAGGTTCCACCTGTGGTCCCGTGTTACAGTAGAGATCAACAGCATGGCTACAAGTGTGATAGACAGAAAGCCAGGGAGGTTGTGTCTATCCTGATAGCTAATGGTATCCCAATCCAAAATGAAGCCATTCCATGACTGCTCAGAACAGGTCAGCGACCACAACAGTTTTGTTTCTCGCATTTCTTGTTTTCCTTTTGTATGTCACACGATCCTCCATTTCTTCGCGTCTTTCACCATTCCCCCCTCCCACCGTTCTCCTTCCACCTTTTTGCCCCAAATTCGAACGGCCGTCTTTTGCCCTCGGCCAGTCCTCCATTTTCATCTTTCTTCACACTGTGCGACCCCGTCCCCTTTTTCTCTCTTTCTGTACTTTATCTACAAGGATCGATGGACCCCATTCAGATCAGCAGCAGCAGCAGCAGGAGTGTGCCATCTTCAGTGGCTGTTTGTCGTCGGCCCGTGTGTTCAGCCGCCTCTGCTCTCCTCCTCCTGCTCTCTGTTTTCGGGGCTGCGTTCAGACTGTAGCGAGTAGTGCTGTATATGAAAGAGTCGGTTTTATTATTTGGGTTGTAAGCAATACGTTATTTAATGCATTCATTAAACGTTTAACACTGCTGTGAATAGGGTATTGTCTGGAATGACAGTGAGGATGATTTCGCCGGATATGTAGCACACAAAAGGGAGCAGAGTTAATAGAGACTGGGTTTCTGCAGAATAACGTTAATGATGATGATGATGATGATGATGATGATGTGAGCGGAGTGTGCGGATATTGACTGCTGTCACGAGGAGCTGACATCAGCTGCAGAGGCGCCATTGTGTCAAAGCTGCCCAGAGGAAAAGTGTGTCTCGCACCTGCAGCAGCAGCAGCTGATGTGTGCAAGAATATAATTGTCACTGTCCAGTTCTTCTGCACCCCCCTGCCAGTCAGGGAATAGTGAAGCCGAGGAACTAGGAACACAAAGGAGAAAACAAACCCAAGACAGAAGTGTCCAAAGCACTCCTGACAGATCCGCTGTTTGTTGACAAGGCAACATGTTGTGGAATTTCCTGTCACTGACGGACGGACTGCTTCTTCCAAGCCTGTGCAGAGTAGGGGCTGGCCTTTTAGTAATTAACTGATGTGTGAAGATGACCAACGTCATGACACAGCAGCATTGTAACAGCCAGTCCTCACAGACAGCTGTCAACTCAATAATTATCATCTAACATCACAGACAGCTGTCAACTCAATAATTATCATCCAGACACAGACACATAATAGACAGCTATCAACTCAATAATTATCATCCAGACACAGAAACATGACAGATAGCTGTCAACTCGGTAATTATCATCTAGACATAGAAACGTCACAGACAACTATGAACTCAATAATTATCATTATCTAGACACAGAAACATGACAGATAGCTGTCAACTCAGTAATTATCATCTAGACATAGAAACATCACAGACAGCTATGAACTCAATAATTATCATTATCTAGACACAGAAACATCACAGACAGCTGTCAACTCAATAATTATCATCTAGACACAGAAACATCACAGACAGCCGTCAACTCAATAACTATCTAGATACAGAAACATCGCAGACAGCTGTCAACTCAATAGTTATAATTATATGGGCTCAGAAACATCACAGACAGCTATCAACCCAATAATTATCATCTATTAGTTCATCTACCTCAGGTTCATCACCAGAGGATCAGTTTCTTCATAAACACACACACACACACACACACACACACACACACACACACACACACACACACACACAACACACACCACACACACACACACTACACACACACAGACACACACAAATACACACACAAATACACAGACACACACAAACACACACACACACATCGTTTGAGTTCAAAGTTTCCTCCATCAGCACTTGAAGGGTGGTCTGGGTGCTAGTCTTTCAGATGGGATGATAAACCCGTGTGCAATACATCCAACGCACGTACAAGAACCCATGGCGACAAGAGTTGTCCCTGGCAAAATGCTGTTACAAAAAGCCTCGCTCACAGGGGAACAAATACACATGCGCACTAGTAAACCCCTCAACAAAAACACACGTGGCGCTACTCTTGTGGCGACACGCTCTCGCCCAGGGAGAGCATCCGGAATTTCACGTAGAAAAATCTGCTTTTACTGACAGTATGTATACAATATAACACAACACAATACAATACAACACAAACAATGCAATACAATACAATACACAATACAATACGATACAATACAATACAATACAATACAATACAATACAATACAATACAGAAAACAAACAAAAGCAGCGATATTGAAGGACCAGGCAAAGCAAAGTGATTTTTATGATCAGTTTTAATTTTCTGTCCAGTTCTCTTATTTCGTACTTTGCCTGTTTTGATATCTGCTTTGATTTTCTGGACTCCATCAAGGTCCCCTCCAAATTCACGAAGAGAAACAGTAACTGCCTACTGTGCTGAGAAAGCTTACATAAAAAAAACCCCAAACAACCCAACAACAAACCAGTCAAATCGTCTCTGTCAAAGAAACCAAACCAACCAGCCGCGTGTTTTCCAGACGAATTTCATATTTCGTATTTCTTACACATCATGCTGTACGCTAAGCTGAACGATTCCCGCAGACAGACAGACAGGCAGATAGACAGACAGAGGCAGACAGACAGACAGACAGACAGACAGACAGACAGACAGACAGACAGACAGACAGGCAGACAGACAGAGGCAGACAGGCAAACAGACAGACAGGCAGACAGGCAGGGGAAGTCTTGGCATGCAGCTCTGCACAGCCCAGCCTGAACGCATCCTGAAGCTCTCTCTTGGCTGCTCCCGACAAGCTAGCGACGGCGGCGTGGCAGCGAGCGGTGCTGTAGTGTAGTGTAGTGTAGTGCGCTCCTTCCCTCCCTCTCTCTCTCTCCGGACAGTCGGGCCACAATGTCGCTGTGTCGCCTGCTCTCAGCCCTCAGCAGAAGCAGCAGCAGCAGCAGCTGCTGTTGTGGTGGTGGTTGTAGTGAGTGGTGATGGTGGTGGTGGTGGTAGTGGTGGCGGCGGCGGTCCAATACAGAGAGATGCACCGGCGGTGTCATCATCATCATCATCGTCATCAGTAGTAGTGGTGGTAGTAGTAGTAGCAGCATCTTGGGTGGCGGGCGGGCTGTAGTAGGCTCTGTGACGTGTGCTGGTGGTGGCAGCAGGGAGCAGAGGAGCCTAGCTAGCTGTAGCAGCAGCCGTATCAGCCTCCTCCCGTGTGGAGGATGGGAGTGTGCTCAGAGGCGGGCAGGGCTGTGATGGTGCTGTAGGCCTGGCCTGGTCTGGCCTGGCCTGGTTCGCTGCTGTGGAAGGAGGGAGGGAGGGAGGGTCTGTAACGTGAGCAAGCTGTGCAGGGGGGTCACGGACTTTCCGGAGGGGGAGTGACCACTACCCTCCTTCCTCCTCTCACCCTGACGGATTTTCCGGAAGGAAGTGACCAACCCCCTCTAGATTAACTCCGACCACTGCGTCAGTGATTGTTTTCAACCGTCATTCCCCCTGCCCTCCCCCCCCCCCCCTCCCCTCCTCTTCACCCCTTTCACAATCTTCCAGTTTCCCTCCAAACTTAAAAATCGGAGGAGAGAGAAAGAGTGAGAGTGTGCGCGCGCGTGTGGTTTAAAAAAGAAAGCAGCATCTTTCAGTGTAGAGGTAGTCTTCGGTAAAATTATGTTGAGATCGCGAAGTTTCCTTCAAAGGCTTTAAAACGCGCGTCAAGCGCCCCTCCCTAGCCCTCTCCTCCCTCCCCCTCTCCCCCCTTCCTTGCTCCCCCTTCCTCTGTCCCAAATTTGGGTTTGGACAACAGGATACTGCGGCGACTCTTGCAGCTGGCCAGCACTTTCGTGGATAACAGAGTGACACAGGAGGAGGAGGAGGAGGAGGAGAGAATACTGATATCGCACAACGTGGGTGCTGTGCCGCTGAGCCAAGTGTGTCGTGCTACATACATGTAGAGTCCTTGTCTTTCGTCGTCTCCCTCCAGTCCACTGCCTGGTGTGCTATACTTTCTCCTGGCATATTTTCGGCCGGTCTGTCCAAACGGATTGACAAACTGCCGCGTGATAGTGATGGTATGTATTTGTTTTAAAGAGCTTTTTAGTTAAGGTTAACTTGGGATATTCCATAGTGTATAATTATAGCTGGTGATCGTCAACAGTTTGATATTGCAGCACATAGATTTTTTGGGTAACTTTACATTTATGCGTAATCTATTAATTGCTTTGTGGAACCAACAAAATAATACACAATAATGATATTGACATTACGTACATACTAATAATAATGAAGATAAGAAGATGAAGTTTTAAAGTCTAAACAGCTGTTTGATAACGATGACTGCGTCATTACTGATAACCTGCGCTTGTTTTCCTCCACTGCTCTTGGTCAGTATTATATCACACATTTAACTGAAACATCAGAAACACATAATGAAGGAAAGATATCACAGGGGCAAAATCTGGTGTTTTACTAATAGGCGCAACAGCAAAGCCACCATCTGTTTAAAGCTGGTGTTCAAATAATACACGAAAGGATAACCATCTGTGGCGGCTCCTGGGGCTGCACAGACACAGAAACACACAACCAAACACACAGTCACACACACGGCGCCGCCACACACACACACAAACACACACACACACACACACACACACACACACACGCACGCACGCACGCACGCGCGCGCACGCACGCACGCACACGCACACACACACACACACACACACACACTCTCTCTCTCTCTCGTCTCTGTCTCCTGTCTCCCTGTCTCTCTCTGTTTCTCCCTGTTTCTCTCTCTGTCTCTTTGTCTGTCTGTCTCTCCTTTCCTGTGTGTGTAGTATGTATGTATTATGTATGATTTTGTATGTAAAGTATATAATGTATGTATGTATGTATATGTGTGTGTCCGTGTGTTCCCCCCCCCCCCCCCCCCACTCACTCTCTTTTTTCTCTCCCTCTTCTCCTTTTTCTCCTCTCTTTCCGTCTATCTCAATTTGCCTGCATAGCATCGTTTTCGTTTTGGGGGGAAAAACGTAAAAAAGAAAGGCCTGTCGTGTGTGTGTGTGTGTGTGGGTGAGGGGGGGGGGGGCGCACGCATATGCGCGCGTAGGTGTATGTGTTCGCGCACACGTGCATGCATGTGTGCGTGTTAAAGATTTGTAAACGTGTCTTTTCCATTAGTGCAAGCGGCTAAAACGTGCATGTGTAAATCATTAACCCCCCCTCACACTTCTGGCCCTCCAAATCCCGTTAAAAGCCTTCCATCAAAACAGACTGCCGGCGGCAAAGCGTTGTCTTTCAGTTGACTTGACTGGAAAACACCGGCTTTCTGTATTGACCAACTGTTGTCTTTCAGTTGACTTGACTGGAAAACACCGGCTTTCTGTATTGACCAGCTGTTGTCTTTCAGTTGACTTGACTGGAAAACACCGGCTTTCTGTATTGACCAGCTGTTGTCTTTCAGTTGACTTGACTGGAAAACACCGGCTTTCTGTATTGACCAGCTGTTGTCTTTCAGTTGACTTGACTGGAAAACACCGGCTTTCTGTATTGACCAGCTGTTGTCTTTCAGTTGACTTGACTGGAAAACACCGGCTTTCTGTATTGACCAGCTGTTGTCTTTCAGTTGACTTGACTGGAAAACACCGGCTTTCTGTATTGACCAACCGCTAGCCTTCCTTTCCCTCTGGTTTTGCTGGTGGTGTTTGTGGTCAATTGTGTTGTTGGTTTGTTTTTGTTTCTATGTTGGTCCGCGCTGTAGATTCCATTTTGATTAACTGACTTGCTTGTTCTTCACAGAGAGAGAGATAGAGAGAGAGAGGTGGGGGGGGGGGGGGGGGGAGAGAAGCGGGAATAAAAACAAAACGTGTCACCTATTCTCTCCCCACCGTACTGGTTTCTGGTCTTGCTTCAGCACACATATTTCGGCTTCACTCAACCCTCCCAGACCTCCGAAAAGAAAAGAAAAAAATACCTTTGTTAAAAAACCTCACAAATAGAAAGAACCAATATCCCCCCCCCCCCCCACCCAAAAAGGACCCCAAACAAAACGAACAAATTAAAACATCCCCCCAAAAAACCTAGCTCTCAAAGATGTAGCGTTCAACAAGTACAGTCTCTCTCCCCCCCCCCCCCCCCACTCCCGTTCATAATAATAATAATGATGATGATAATAATAATAATAATAATAATAGTAATAATAATAATATATGGTAGTTATATAGCGCTGACTAACAAACCATCCTTAACAAAAGAAAAAGACAGAACCCCCCCCCCCCCCCCACCCTCCCCTAGAAAATCTCCTTCAAGACAGGCACAGAGGCAGCGTTAAACCTCAGTGCAGTCAGTCAGTCAACCAGCCAGAGGCCTGTGCGATCGATGGATAATGGGTGTCCCCTTTCCCCTTCCCCCCAGATTAGCAGGGGAGGCATGGGGGAGAGGGAGGGGGCAACACACGGAACTCTGTGTGTGTGTGTGTGTGTGTCTTTGAGTGTCTCTCTGTCTCTGTCTCTCTGTGTGTCTCTCTTTCTGTGTCTTTGGCTGTCTGTCTCTCTCCTCTCATATATTTTCCCTGTATTTAAAAAAGGGCTATGTGGATGATTGATGGGAGATGTGGAAGATGGTATCTTTATTGCTTTAATCGTATATTGATTTATTTCTCATTGCTTTATTGCTTAAAGGCAAGATGCAAATTAAAAAAAAATCCCAGCCTGCTTGTGCTCATTTATTTTTTCTTTATTAAAAAAGAAAAAGCAAAACCAGATCTGTCTCTCTGTTTCTCTCTGTCTCTGTTTGTCTGTCGTTCTGTCTAGAGCTGTCTGTCCTGTCTGTCTCTATCTGTCCGTCTGTATCTGTGTCTATCTTTTTGTCTCTCTCTGTCTGTCTGTATCTCTCTGTCTGTCTTTCTTTCTGTCTGTCTCTATCTGTCTGTCTGTCTGTTTCTCCCTGTCTGTCTCTATCTCACTCTCTCTCTCTCTGTGTCTCTGTCTCTGTCTTTCTGTCTCACCGTCGCTGTCTTTCTGTCTATCTGTCTGTCTCTCTGTCTCTGTCTGTCTCTCTGTGTCTGTCTGTCTCTCTCTGTGTGTATGTCTGTCTGTCTCTGTCTGTCTCTCTGTCTGTGTCTGTCTCTCTGTGTCTGTCTGTCTGTCTCTGTGTCTCCCTCTCTCTCCCAGCACAAGCAAGGCCAGGCGAGGTGGACGGTGTATGTGTGTATGTGTGTGTGTGTGTGTTGTGTGTGTGCGTGTGTGTGCGTGTGCGTGTGTGTGTGTGTGTGTGTCTGTGTGTGTGTGTGTGTGTGTGTGTGTGTGTGTGTGTGTGTGTCTCCTGGAGGCTCCCGGGAAGAGGCTTAGGGCGAGGATTAGGAGCAGAGAAGATGATGATGATGATGATGGCGCCCGAATGAGCCAGCCATACAGACACACAGACACACAGACATACAGACAGATAGTCATACATACATACACACACATACAGACACACAGACATACAGACAGATAGTCATACATACATACATACATACACACACATACAGACAGACAGACAGTCATACATACATACGTACATACATACATACATACATACATACATATAACAATAAAGCAATGAGAAATAAATCAATATACGATTAAAGCACTAAAGATACCATCTTCCACATCTCCCATCAATCATCCACATAGCCCTTTTTTAAATACAGGGAAAATAAATGACAGAGGGAGACAGACAGACAGACAGACAGACAGCCACAGACACAGAAAGAGAGACACACAGAGAGACAGAGACAGAGAGACACTCATACATAAAGACAGACAGACAGACAGACAGACACCTGTCCGCCTACCTACCCCCGCTCCTACCAACAACAGGGAACAGGGCATCTGGGGGACACTAGGCAGGAAGAGGGGAGTTTCGATTTTAGGGGGGGGGGGGGGGGGGGGTGGGGGGGGGGGGGGGGGGTGGAGGGGGAGGTAGGGAAGGTAGGGGTGCTGATAATGGTGAAGATGGTGATGATAATAATAGTAATAATAATGATAATAACACCAATAATAACGATATGGACGTTGATCATATGATGATGATGATAATATAAAAATAATTACAGTATGACAACAACAATAATGATAATAATTTGTCTCTTGCCTGCAACACAGCTATAAATCTGTGTTGTGTGTGTGTGTGTGTGTGTGTGTGTGTGTGTGTGTGTGTGTGTGTGAGTGAGTGTGTGTGTGTGTGTTTTGTGAGTGTGTGTGTGTGATTGTGTGTGGTGGTGTGTTTTTTGGTGTGTTGAGTGTGTTGAGTGTGTTGTGTGTGATTGTGTGGGGTGTTTGTGTGTGGTGTGTGTGTGTGAGGGTGTGTGTGATTGTGTTTTGTTGTGTGTGTGTGTGGTGTGTTGTGGAGTGTGTGTTTTGTGATTGTGTGTGATTGTTGTGTGTGTGTGTTTTGGGGTGTGTGTGGTTTTGTGTGTTTGTGTGTGAGTTGTGTGTGTGTGTGTGTGTGTGTGTGGGTTTTGGGGTGGTGGGTGGTGTGTGTGTGTGTGTGTGTGTTGTGTGTGTGTGTGAGTGTGGTGTGTGGGGTTGAGTGTGTGTGTTTTGTGTGTGTGTGTGAGATTGTGTGTGTGTGTGTGTGAGTGTGTGTGTGTGTGTGTGAGATTGTGTGTGGTGTTGTGTGTGTGTGTGTAAGTGTGTGGTTGTGAGTGTGTGGTTGTGTGTGTGATTGTGTGTGTGTGTGTGTGTGTGAGTGTGTGTGTGTGATTGTGTGTGATTTGTGTGTGTGTGTGGTGTGTGTGTGTGGGTGGTGTGTGTGTGTTTTTGGTGTGGTGAGTGTGTGTGGTGTGGGTTGTGTGTGTGTGGTGTGAGTTGTGTGGTGTGTGTGTGTGTGGTGTGTGTGTGTGTGTGTGTGTGTGTGGTGTGAATTGGGGTGTGTGTGGTGTGTGTGTGTGGAGTGTGTGTGGTGAGTGTGGTGTGTGTGTTTTGATTGGGGTGTGTGTGTGATTGTGTGTGTGTTTTGTGTGTGATTGTGTGTGTGTGTGTGGTGGGGTGATTGTGTGTGTGTGTGTGTGAGTGTGTGTGTGTGTGTGTGTTATTGATTGTGTGTGTGTGTGTGTGTGTGTGGGTTGTGTGTGTGTGTGTGTGATTGTGTTTTGTGTTTTTGTGTGTGTGTGGGGTGTGGGTGTGTGTGTGTGGGTGTGTGGAGGTGTGTGGTGTGTGGGTGGGTGTGTGTGAGTGTGGTGTGTGGGGGTGTTGTGGGGGGGGTGTGGGGGGGTGTGTTTTGGGGGGGGGTTTTGGGGGGGGTTTTTTTTGGGGGGGTTTTGTGGTGTGTGGGTTTTTGGGTTTGGGTTTTGTTGGGGTGTGTGTGTTTGGGGGGTGTGTGTGGTTGGGTGGTGTGGGTTTTGTGTGTTGTGGTTTTTTTTCCTTTTGGGGTGGTGTGGGGGGGGGAGGTTGGTTTTTGGGGGGGTTTGGGGGGGGTTTTTGTTTTTGTTTGGGGGTTTTTGGTTTTTTTGTTGTTTTTTTTGGGGGGGGGGGGGGGGGGAAAAGGGGGGTTTTTTTGTTGTTTTGGTGGGGTTTGGTTTTGGGGGGGGGTTTTTGGGGGGTGGGTTTTGTGGGGTTTTTTTTTTTTTTTTTTTTTTTTTTTTTTTTTTTTTTTTTTTTTTTTTTTGTGTGGTTGTTTTTTTGTGTTTTTTTTTTTTTTTGGTTTTTTGGGGGGTTTTTTTTTTTTTTTTTTTTGTTTTTTTTTGGGGGGTTTTTTTTTTTTTTTTTTTTCCTTTTTAGGGGGGTTTTTCCCCCCCCATTTTTTTTCCCCCCCTTTTTTTTTTTTCCCCCTTTTTTTTTCTTGTTTGGCCTTTTTCCCCTTTTTCCCCCCCAAAAATCATCTTTCCCCCCCCCCCTTTTTTTTTTTCCCCCCCCCCCAAATTTTCCCCTTTTCCCCCCTTTGGGGGGGGGGGGGGGGGGGGAAAAAAAAAAAGGGGGGGGGGGGGGGAAAAAAAAAAAGGGGGGGGGGGGCCCCCCCCCCCAAAAAAAAAGGGGGGGGGGGGGGGGGGGGGGGGGGGGGGGGGGGGGGTTTTTTAATTTTTTTTTGGGGGGGGGGGGGTTTTTTTTTTTTTTTTCCCCCCCCCTTTTTTTTTTTCCCCCCCCCCCCAAAAAAAAAAAAAAAAAAAAAAAAAAAAAAAAAGGAAAAAAAAAAGGGGGGGGGGGGGGGCAAAAAACCCCCCCCCCCCCCCCAAAAAAAAAAAAAAAAAAAAAAAAAAAAAAAAAAAAAAAAAATTTTTTTTTTTTTTTCCCCCCCCCCCCCCCCCCCCCGGGGGGGGGGGGGGGGAAAAAAAAAAAAAAAAACCTTTCCTTTCCCCCTTTTCCCTTTCTCCCTCCCTCCCCCATCCCTCCCCTCCCTACCCTTCCTCCCCCCCTTCCCTCCCTCCCCCGCCTTCCCCTCCCTACCCTCCTCCTCCCTCCTCATCCTCCCCTCCCTCCCCCGCCTTCCTCCTCCCACTTCCTCCCTCCCTCCTCCTCCCTCCTCCCTCCCTTCCTTCTTCCTCCTTTCCCCTCCTTCCTCCTCCAATTCCACCCCTCCTGTTTCCCTTCCTCCTCCTCCATCCTCTTCCCTTTCTCCCCCTCCTCCCTCCCTTTCCTCCCTCCATCCTCCTCCTACCACCCTCCTCCCTCCTGCCTCCTTCCTTCCCCCTCCCACCTCCTCCCTCCCTCCCGCCCCCTCCCTGCCTTCTCCCTCCCTCCCTCCCCCCCCCCCCTCCTTCCTCCTCCCCCTCCCTTCCCCTCCTCCGCCTCCTCCTTCCTCCCCCCTCCATCTCCCCTCCCTCCCCCCCTCCTCCCCCCTCCCCCCTCCTCCCTTCCTCCCTCCCTCCCTCCCCTCCATCTTCCCCCCACCCCCCTCCACCCCTCCCCCCCCTGTTCCTTCTTCCCCTTTCCTCCTCCCCCTCCTTCCTTCCTTCTTCTCATCCTTCCCCCCCCTTTTCCCTCCCTCCCCCCCTTTCCTTCCTTCCCCTTTTCCTTCCTCTTCCTTCCTTCCTTCCTTCCTTCCTCTCCTCCCTCCCTCCCTCCCTCCCTTCCTCCTTCCCTTCCTTTTCCCCCCTCCCTCCCTCTTCCTTCCTTTCTCCCCCCCCTCTCCCCCCCCTCCTCCCTCCCTCCTTCCTTCTCTTCCTCCTCCTCTCCTCCCTCCTTCTTCTTCCCTTTCCCCTCCCTCTCCTTCCTCCTCCTTCCTTCCTTCCTCCCTCCCCCCCTCCCCCCTCCTTTCCTTCCTCCCCCCCCCCCCCTTTCCCTTCCTCCTCCTCCTCCCCCTTCCTTCCTTCCCCTTCCTCCCCCTTCCTTCCTCCCCTTCCTTCCTTCCTTCCCCCCTCCCTCCCTCCCTCCCTTCCTTCCCCCTTCCTCCCTCCCTGCCTTCCTCCCTCCCTCCCTACTTCCTCCCCTCCCTCCTCCCTCCCTCCCTGCCTCCCTGCCTCCCCCTCCCTCCCCCTTCCTCCCCTCCCCTCCCTTCCTTTTCCTCCTTTCCCCCTCCCCCCTCCTTTCCCCCTCCCTCCTTTCCTCCCTCCCTCCTTCCTCCCTTTCCTTCCTCCCTCCCTCCCTCCCCTCCCCTCCCCTTTCCTCCCTCCCATCCCCCCTTCCTCGTTCCTCCCTCCCCCTCCTCCCTCTCCCTCCCTCCCTCCCTCCCTCCTTCCTTCTTCCCTTCCTAGGCTACACCGCTCAGCTTCACCAATGGTCAGATTTCTGTGTATGCGACCGGTTTTTAAAACAAAATTACTTATTTATTTAGTTTATTTCGAGGATAATGGAATAAGCTTGTTTACATCCAGTCCCCGTGTGTATGCAGTTTTGTCAATATTGTCATCCGTTCCCACCGGCACACAATGGCCTACTCTTCCGAAGAGCGGAACGGGTTTTATCGTGTGCGCAAGATGTTCTGCGTACGTTCGATTAGTAGTCTCATCCGAAGGAGTTATCATTTAGTAGGTAGCCGCATTCCGACTTGGGGGATAGCGGGGATATACTATTATGTGGTCATACGATCCCTCTGTGTGTGTGTGGTTGTGTGTGTGTGTGGTTGTGTGTGTGTGTGTGTGTGTGTGTGTGGTTGTGTGTGTGTGTGTGTTCGTGGTTGTGTGTGTGTGTGTGTGTGTGTGTGTGTGTGTGTGTGTGTTTGTGTGTGTGTGGTTGTGTGTGTGTGTTCGTGGTTGTGTGTGTGTGTGTGTGTGGTTGTGTGTGTGTGTGTGTGTGGTTGTGTGTGTGTGTGTGTGTGTGTGTTCGTGGTTGTGTGTGTGTGTGTTGTGTGTGGTTGTGTGTGTGTGTGTGTGTGTGTGGTTTGTGTGTGTGTGATGTGTGTGTGGTTGTGTGTGTGTGGTTGTGTGTGTGTGTGTGTGTGTGTGGTTGTGTGTGTGTGGTTGTGTGTGTGTGTGTGTGTGTGTGGTTTGTGGTGTGTGGTTTGTGGTGTGTGTGGTTGTGTGTGTGTGTTGTGTGTGGTGTGTGGGTTGTGTGTGTGTGTGGTGTGTGTGTGTGTGTTGTGTGTGTGTGTGGTTGTGGTTGTGTGTGTGGTGTGGTGTGTGTGTGTGTGTGTGTTGTGGTTGTGTGTGTGTGTGTGTGTGTGTGTGTGTGTGTTTCGTGGTTGTGTGTGTGTGTGTGTGTGTGTGTGTGTGTGCTGGCCTGCAGTGTGGGTGACTGACCTGCTCCACTTTCTGTTCTGTACCGCCTGTATCCCCTACCCCTCTGAGCACTGGCTTTTCTTTGTCTCTGGTGTGGCCAGGTGTAGGTGTGTCCAGGTGTGTGTGTGTGTGTGTGTGTGTGTGTGTGTGTGCACGCGCGCGCGCGGACATGGTGTGCACATCTGTCATTGTACCTGATAGAGAGGAAAAGAGAGTTTACATCGGCGTCAGTGTAAAGGAAACCGTCATACACGGAGGGGGGAGGGAGGGAGGAAGAGAGGGAGGGAGGAAGGGGAGAGAGAGAACACATTATACCACACGCACACACACACACACGCACGCACGCACACACGCACGCATACACACACATACACACAGACACACACAACCCATTCACCATCATACCAATAACACACACACCACACACACACACACACGACAACCACAACGCCACACACCAAACACACCACCCACCACGCACACACCACACACACGCCACGCACACACACACACGCACACGCAACGCACGCACACGCACGCACGCGCGCACGCACGCGCACGCACACACACCACACACACACACACACACACACACACACACACACAAGGAGCTGGGTGAAGCGTTCTGAAAGTGCACTCTGAGGAGGAGGATGTTGCCATAGAAACAGGGGGAGAGCATCAAACATGGATCACGCTTACGCCGCTGGCCTGGGGGTGGAGAAACAGTCTTCACACCGCCCACACCAGCTCCACGGTCTTGTTTGTTGCCGCTTTTCCTGTCTGTCTGTCTGTCTGTCTGTTTGTAAGGTTGACCACATTTTCCAAAACGTTTGTAGGTCATTTTGTCATTGGTTATAATGATCATGAAGTTTTCATTCAGCTCAAGTTGTAGTTTTTGCGCAGGGAAGTTTCACGACTTGTAAGACCTCACACACGATACCTTGCATTATATTTGCGATGGAAGTTACTGAGGAAACGCTCACCATAAGCGTTACCAGACTGTGCTGGCAAATATTCTCGAGTTCATGTCGGATACTTTGTTGCTGCTGCAAGATCCCCGACACGGAGATGAACAAGCGATCTTTGATATTCGTGTTTGATGTTCTCCATGCGCGAAGACACTAGCAGGTTTGCACATACTTTGACCTCAAACTTCGTGAAAACGCGTGCCTTCTGATCCACAAGGCACCACCGAGATTTGAACTCCAGAGCAGCAACTCCATCACATCATTAGACTCCTGTCAGCTTATCCGCCCCTTTATCACACCCGGCTGTCTGTGGGTGAAACATCGCGGAGACACTTCAATGTCCTTCAGCTGGAAAGGGAAGTCTCCAAAGGGAACGTTTCCCCTTACTGTAGGTTAACTACTACACCCACTTCAGGGGCCATACATTCCTAATGGGATTATTCATTTATATGAGAAAACAAGGGGGTCGGGGAGAAGAAGCCTGGAAAACCTTGATTATCAACATACTGCACAGGCCAGCCCTGTATTCTATAGTCACACGAAGTAGTTGTATAGGAGAAAACTGTCATCTTTCCTTCCTGAATACAAAAACCCAAACTGCAGAAATAAAATCCAGAGTAGGACTACCTGCCTCAACCAGTGTATTTATCAGGGAAAATACCCTGAATTCCGCAGGGCTACCTGGCACAACCAGCATAAATAGTGGGAGAAAATAAATTCAACAGGGTAGTTACCTGGCTCGGCCAGGTAAATATCAGGACCCCCTCCCCCTTCCCCGACCTTCGAGTTGGCAAAGTGTTGTCATCCTCACAACCCATCAGCTCTTTTGAAGCAATCTAGCAGGTACAGTTGGAGACAAATCCAGAAGGGATATTACACGTGTAATTGAAGCCAGCGACTAGAAACAAAGTCAACTGGAATGTCTAATCCAAAGCCATCGACTAGAATTGGAGACCAAAGCCAAATGGAATACTTGAGACCCAGTAATGGTACAGAGATGTTAAAAATGGTCGAGGCTGCAACCAACCAACCAACCAACCAATCAACCAGCCAGCCAGCCAAGCAAGCAAGCAAGCAAGCAAGCAAGCAAGCAAGCAAGCAAGCAAGCAAGCAGCCAGCCAACCAACTACATGCACTTCAAAACCAACACAACTCGGCAGTATGCATCATGCATGCGCACTCTGTCTGTGGCTGTTGACTGATTACCTGCAGTGCAGTGCAGCATAGTGTAGTGTTGTTGTGTAGTGTATTGTGTACACAGTGTGTTGATGTTATTTCGTTGTACAGATGCACACATGACAACGGTATGTTGCAGCAGCTGGTGCAGTAACAAACATCTCCTCCTGGATATAAACCAACAAACTCGTAAAATAAACACCAGACTAGTGTCAGTACTGTGACAGGTGGCTGTATCCGCCGCCACTGTGCGGTTGTGTGTGCTCTGTGTGCTCTGTGTGTGTGTGTGTGTGTTGTGTTTTTATTTTTATCTTTTTTTATTTCATTCTTTTATATCGAGGATAGTGGAATAAAAACTTATGCTCTTTTTTACATCCAGTCCCCGTCTGTATGTGGTTTAGTAAATTTGTCAGCTGTTCCCACCGGCACACAATGGCCTACTCTTACGAACAGCGGAACAGGACTTAACGTGTGCGCAAGATGTTCTGCGTGCGTTCGCACACGGGGCCTCGGTTTATAGTCTCATCCGAAGGACTTTTGGGGAGAGTGGAGTCTGCACTGATGTTTAACTCCAGGGGAAAATATTCCCTTGAACGGTAATCGAACCCGGGTCGTCAGATTGCGAGCGCAATGTTCTAATCACTAGGCTATCCCGCGCGCGCGCGCGCGCGCGCGTGTGTGTGTGTGTGTGTGTGTGAAGTTCAATTATTATTTTTAGATGGTACATTGAATAAGTAATGCATCTGCTTTTTTTTTCATCAAGCCATATTCTATCTAGGAACAAAAACAGCTTCATCAGTAATATTTAAGTACAACATTATTACGACAACCCATAACGATAAATTAGACTCAACAAGAAAGAAAAAACCTACCAAAACAATACACTGCTAGACTGACACACACACACACACACACACGCACGCACGCACGCACGCACGCACGCACGCACGCACGCACGCATACATACATACATACATACTTGCACGTGTGCACACATACATACATACACGCTCGCGCACGTGAGCACACTTTAAAAAAAAAGTATATGTTGTGCGCGCGCGCGCGCGCGTGCGAGCGTGCGTGAGTGTGTGTGTGTGTGAGTGCGCGTGTTTGCACTTGCTTGTTGGTGTAAGCCAATGTATAAACAGGCGCAAACAACTGCAGCATGCAGACAGTTCTAGCACACGCCATTGTTTCAGCCAGCCGTGGCAGACAGTGAAAGTTTACTGCTCCCCATCCAAGGCACAACTGTCTAGCAAGCCCAGTGTGTGTCTGTAGCCATCATCATCATCATCATCATCATCATCATCATCATCAATGGAATTTATATAGCGCTATATCTTGCAAAAACAAATCAAAGTGCTTGCATTCATCTTACTCTTACACCTGCAACAATTTACAATTAATAGTTTTACAAATTCAAATCTATACACACACACGCGCGCGCACGCACACACACAGAAGTTGAACACTTTGGCAGGGTGATGAGGTTTTGGCTGTTAAGGGCAAGGACAGAAATGAGATGAAACAAGAGGGGATAATCTTAAGTTTGAAATAAATGTGTCTTGAGGCAGGATTTAAAAGGGTCACAAGTAGGCTTTTGGCGACGGGAGAGAGGGAAGTCATTCTAGATCGATGGACCAGAAATAGAGAAAGAGCGACGGCCAACAGTGGATTGGTTGAATCTAGATATTCGTAAGCTTAAGACAGACACTTGGAACCATCATCAGACAGACACTTGGAACCATCATCAG
>CM054140.1:75248627-75268627 GCA_028751875.1 Rapana venosa
CTACTGTAAGGAAACATTTCTCCCTCTCCTTACTCCTCTGTAGAAACACACTGCTGTAAGGAGACATTTCTCCCCCTCCTTACTCCTCTAAACACACTGCTGTAAGGAGACAGTTCTCCCCCTCCTTACTCCTCTGTACAAACACACTACTGTAAGGAGACATTTCTCCCCCCCTTACTCCTCTAAACACACTCCTGTAAGGAGACATTTCTCCCCCTCCTTACTCCTCTGTACAAATACACTACTGTAAGGAGACATTTCTCCCCCTCCTTACTCCTCTAAACACACTACTGTAAGGAGATATTTCTCCCCCTCCTTACTCCTCTGTACAAACACACTGCTGTAAGGAGACATTTCTCCCCTCCTTACTCCTCTAAACACACTACTGTAAGGAGACATTTCTCCCCCTCCTTACTCCTCTAAACACACTCCTGTAAGGAGACATTTCTCCCCCTCCTTACTCCCTTAAACACACATACTGTAAGGAGAATTTCTCCCCTCCTTACTCCTCTAAACACACTACTGTAAGGAGACATTTCTCCCCCTCCTAATCCTCTAAACTACACTACTGTAGGAGACATTTCTCCCCTCCTTACCCTCTAAACACACTGCTGTAAGGAGACAGTTCTCCCCCTTACTCCTTGTACAAACACACTACTGTAAGGAGACATTTCTCCCCCCCTTACTCCTCTAAACACACTCCTGTAAGGAGACATTTCTCCCCCTTACTCCTCTGTACAAATACACTAACTGTAAGGAAACATTTTCTCCCTCTCCTATACTCCTCTGTAGAAAACACACTGCTGTAAGGAGACATTTTCCCCTCCCCTTTCTCCTCTAAACACACTGCTGTAAGGAGACAGTTCTCCCCCTCCTTACTCCTCTAAACACTACTGTAAGGAGACATTTCTCCCCTCCTTACTCCTCTTACAAACACATCTGTAAGGAGACATTTCTCCCCTCCTTACTCCTCTTAAACACACTACTGTAAGGAGACATTTCTCCCCCTCTTACTCCTCTAAACACACTACTGTAAGGAGACATTTCTCCCCCCCTTACTCCTCTAAACACACTACTGTAAGGAGACATTTCTCCCCTCCTTATCCTCTGTAAACACTACTGTATGGAGACATTTCTCCCCTCCTTACTCCTCTAAACACACTACTGTAAGGAGACATTTCTCCCCCTCCTTACTCCTCTAAACACACTGCTGTAAGGAGACAGTTCTCCCCCTCCTTACTCCTCTGTACAAACACACTACTGTAAGGAGACATTTCTCCCCCCCTTACTCCTCTAAACACACTCCTGTAAGGAGACATTTCTCCCCCTCCTTACTCCTCTGTACAAATACACTACTGTAAGGAAACATTTCTCCCTCTCCTTACTCCTCTGTAGAAACACACTGCTGTAAGGAGACATTTCTCCCCCTCCTTACTCCTCTAAACACACTGCTGTAAGGAGACAGTTCTCCCCCTCCTTACTCCTCTGTACAAACACACTACTGTAAGGAGACATTTCTCCCCCCTTACTCCTCTATAACACACTCTGTAAGGAGACATTTCTCCCCCTCCTTACTCCTCTGTTACAAATACATACTGTAAGGAGAATTTTCCCCCTTTCCTTACTCCTCTAAAACACACTCTGTAAGGAGATTTTTCCCCCTCCTTACTCCTCTGTACAAACACACTGCTGTAAGGAGACATTTCTCCCCTCCTTACTCCTCTAAACACACTACTGTAAGGAGACATTTCTCCCCCTCCTTACTCCTCTAAACACACTCCTGTAAGGAGACATTTCTCCCCCTCCTTACTCCTCTAAACACACTCCTGTAAGGAGACATTTCTCCCCTCCTTACTCCTCTAAACACACTCCTGTAAGGAGACATTTCTCCCCTCCTTACTCCTCTAAACACACTCCTGTAAGGAGACATTTATATCTTCCCTCCGGCATGTCCCGCTAACGTTTGCTGTGCTGAGTGCTTAACTCCCGGAACAGTCACTGGGGCACTGACTGCGCTCACTTTTTCAGACCGTGTGTCTTGGGCAAATTCAACCTGGCGGAGCCCATCCCTCTCCAGGCCTAGAGTGCATTCTGGGTATGTTCATGATTCTGTGACCCACTGAAATGAAGTACAGAATCGTGAACCTGCAGATGTGATCTTGTGTATATGCATAATCACAAAGCGGGTGAGGGCACTGGCAAGTCAGCACTTGGAGCTGACCCTGGAGGTCGTAAAGGAAGAATCCGCATCCTTGAATCACCAGAGGCCTCTGCTCAGACTCCATCCCCCACTTCATGGACCACAGGGTGAAGGTCACACGCCTGTCGGCTGTAGCGTCCTTTCACATCCATATTGAAAGAAAACGCAGCGCGCGCCTCTGTGTGTGTGTGTGTGTGTGTGTGTGTGTGTGTGTGTGAGAGAGAGAGAGAGAGAGAGAGAGAGAGAGAGAGAGTGGTTAAGACGAGCTTTGACATCTCGTGACGAGCTATTGACGTCATAAACATGGCAGCTTCATTGACTTTTTTGTTGTTTGTTGTTGGCGTTATCCACTTCACTTTGTGCCACAAACCTAAGAAGAAAAAACCCCCCAAAAAAACAACAAACGAAAGCACAAAAGTAAATTTATTTAATTAACAGTGAAATCCAGTCTCGCACTGTTATTAATTAACGTATCGGACAATCACAGTCTCTAAGGGAGAGCAGCGTTGCTTCAGATGTCAAATTTAAGCTACTCAGCCTCTGTGCTGTATCTTTAGGAAAGCTGCAGGTTTGGTCAGCTTATAATTTTGGCCACAGGGGTTGGGGGGAAATGGCGCCATCACACTTGTTTGTGGGCTGATAGGGAAAAAATACATTTGCAGACAGGAAAAAAAAGTGGGTGGCGCTGTTCTTATGGCGACTTACTCTCCGCGGGTTGTGCAGCCCAATTTCCATGCAGAGAAATCTGCCGTGACGTAAAGTGATATATAAAAAAATTAAGTCGAAAAATGTGTTAACTTCCCTGCAATACCCCCCCCCCCGCGCGCTTGTAAAGCTGAACTACCATGGTTTCAACGGCTGAATCTGTGGTCGTGGTGGGACAGTCTGTGGACAGTATATATATATATATATATATAATATGTTATAGTTATAGTTAAAAGTTATAGTTATAGTTATATCGTTGGCTCCCCAGCTGGACCTCTTCAGATTACTAAGTTATTGTGGACCCTTTTGTGGATGGGGATTGTTTTACCCACCGTGAAGGTAGCCCTATTCCGACTTCGGGGAATAAACAGCGCAAAATCTTAACCGCCTGAAAGCTACACGCCCCAGATTTTAAACAACAAAAAAAAACCCCCCCATGATGTCACAGATGAAAACAGCCCGGGAGGGGCCTTGGGCTCCAAAACCAACCCGTGACTCATCAGTGTGGTATTATCCCCCCAAAACGGGGGGAGGCAGCCTTCATGGGCGTGAAAAGGGAAAAGGTGCATACGCAAAATCTCGCTGTAAGGGAATTTCTCCCCTCCTTCCCCTCTAAAACACTATGAAAGGAGACATTTTCCCCCCCCTTACCCCTCTAACACACTCCTGAAAGGGAGACTTTTTCCCCCCCTCCTTCTCCTCTAACACACTACTGAAAGGAACATTTCCCCCCCCTTACTCCTCTAAACAATCTGAAAGGAATTTCTCCCCCCTAATCCTCTAAAACATACTGTAAGGAACATTTCTCCCCTCCTTATCCTCAAAACACACTGCTGAAGGAGAAGTTCTCCCCCCCTTTCCTTGTAAAACAACTACTGTAAGGGACATTTTCCCCCCTTATCCTCAACCCCCCACCCCCCCTGAAAGGGAGTTTTTTCCCCCCCTCCTTACTCCTCTGTAAAATACATACTGAAAGGAAACATTTTCCCCCTTTCTCCTTACTCCTCTGTAAAAACACACTGCTGAAAAGGAGACATTTCCCCCCTTCCTTTACTCCTCTAACACACTCGAAAAGGAGACAGTTCTCCCCCCCCTTTCTCCTCTGTACAAACACACTATGTAAGGAGACATTTCTCCCCCCCTTACCTCTAAACACATCCTGAAAGGAGCTTTCCCCCTCCTTACCCCTCTGTACAAAACACTACTGTAAGGAGACATTTCTCCCCCCCCTTACCCCTCTAAACACACTCCGTAAGGAGATATTTCTCCCCCTCCTTATCCTTTGTACAAACACTGCTGTAAGGAGACTTTTCTCCTCCTTACTCCTTAACACATACTGTAAGGAGCATTTTTTCCCCCTCCTTACTCCTCTAAACACACTCTGTAAGGAGACATTTCTCCCCTCCTTACTCTCTAAACACACTACTGTAAGGAGACATTTCTCCCTCCTTACTCCTCTAAACACACTACTGTAAGGAGACATTTCTCCCTCCTAACTCCTCTAAACCCCACTACTGTAAGGAGACATTTCTCCCCCTCCTTACTCCTCTAAACACACTACTGTAAGGAGACATTTCTCCCCCTCCTTACTCCTCTAAACACACTGCTGTAAGGAGACATTTATATCTTCCCTCCTTACTCCTCTAAACACACTGCTGTAAGGAGACATTTCTCCCCTCCTTACTCCTCTAAACACACTCCTGTAAGGAGACATTTCTCCCCTCCTTACTCCTCTGTACAAACACACTGCTGTAAGGAGACATTTCTCCCCCTCCTTACTCCTCTAAACACACTGCTGTAAGGAGACATTTCTCCCCTCCTTACTCCTCTAAACACACTCCTGTAAGGAGACATTTCTCCCCCTCCTTACTCCTCTAAACACACTACTGTAAGGAGACATTTCTCCCCTCCTTACTCCTCTAAACACACTCCTGTAAGGAGACATTTCTCCCCTCCTTACTCCTCTAAACACACTCCTGTAAGGAGACATTTCTCCCCTCCTTACTCCTCTAAACACACTCCTGTAAGGAGACATTTCTCCCCTCCTTACTCCTCTAAACACACTCCTGTAAGGAGACATTTCTCCCCTCCTTACTCCTCTAAACACACTCCTGTAAGGAGACATTTATATCTTCCCTCCGGCATGTCCGCTAACGTTTGCTGGTGCTGATTTGCTTAACCCCCGGGAACAGTCACTGGGGCACTGACTGCGCTCACTTTTTCAGACCGTGTGTCTTGGGAAAATTCAACTGGCGGAGCCCATCCTCTCCAGGCCTAGAAATGCATTCTGGGTATGTTCATGATTCTGTGACCCCCTGAAATGAAGTACAGAATCGTGAACCTGCAGATGTGATCTTGTGTATATGCATAATCACAAAGCGGGTGAGGGCCCACTGGCAAGTCAGCACTTGGAGCTGACCCTGGAGGTCGTAAAGGAAGAATCCGCATCCTTGAATCACCAGAGGCCTCTGCTCAGACTCCCTCCCCCACTTCATGGGCCACAGGGTGAAAGGTCACACGCTGTCGGCTGTAGCGTTTTTTCACATCCATATTGAAAGAAACGACCGCGCGCGCCTCTGTGTTTTTGTGTGTGTGTGTGTTGTGTGTGTGTGTGTGTGTGAGAGAAGAGAGAGAGAGAGAGAGAGAAAAGAGAGAGAGGTGGTTAAGATGAGCTTTGACATCTCGTGACGAGCTATTGACGTCATAAACATGGCAGCTTCATTGACTTTTTTGTTGTTGTTGTTGGCGTTATCCACTTCACTTTGTGCCACAACCTAAGAAAAAAAAACCCCAAACAAACAACAAACGAAAGCACAAATGTATTCATTTAATTAACAGTGAAATCCAACGTCTCGCACTGTTATTAATTAACGTATCGGACAATCACAGTCTCTAAGGTAGAGCAGCGTTGCATTCAGATGTCAAATTTAAGCTACTCAGCCTCTGTGCTGTATCTTTAGGAAAGCTGCAGGTTTGGTCAGCTTATAATTATGGCCACAGGGGCTGTGGGGAACTGGCGCCATCACACTTGTTTGTGGGCTGATAGGGAAACAAATACATTTGCAGACAGGAAAAAAAGTGGGTGGCGCTGTTCTTATGGCGACTTACTCTCCGCGGGTAGTGCAGCCCAATTTCCATGCAGAGAAATCTGCCGTGACGTAAAGTGATATATAAAAAAATTAAGTCGAAAAATGGTGTTAACTTCCCTGCAATACCCCCCCTCCCCCGCGCGCTTGTAAAGCTGAACTACCATGGTTTCACACGGCTGAATCTCGTGGTCGTGGTGGGACAGTCTGTGGACAGTATATATATATATATATATATATATAGTTATAGTTATAGTTATAGTTATAGTTATAGTTATATCGTTGGCTCCTCAGCTGGACCTCTTCAGATTACTAAGTTATTGTGACATTTTGTGGATGCGATTGTTTTACCCACCGTGAAGGTAGCCCTATTCCGACTTCGGGGAATAAACAGCGCATATCATTAACGCAGACCTGAAAGCCTACACGCCCCCAGATTTAAAACAACAAAACAAAACCCCTACCATGATGTCACAGATGAAAACTAGCCGGCAGACCCTGTGTCTCCAAACCAACCCGTGATCTCATCAGTGTGGATATTATCCCCCGAAGACGGGGTGAGGCAGCCTTCATGGTCGTGGAAGAGGAAACGGTCGCATACGCAAAATCTCGCCATTGGTGAACAGAACCTCGGAGATGTAGCTGAGAAACGAAACAACAACAAAAATAGTGTGGCTGAATAATGCAGGGGGCCCCTTACTCTCTACCAAGCTCAGCAGCAGGCGTTGTTGCAGGGGGACCAGCAACACAGTGTGTGTGTGTGTGTGTGTGTGTGTGTTGTGTGTGTGTGTGTGTGTGTGTTGTGTGTGTGTGGGTGTGTGGTGTGTGTGTGTGGGTTGTGTGTGTGGTGTGTTGTGTTGGGGTGTGTGTGTTGGTGTGGTGTGGTGTGGTGTGTGGTTGTTGGTGGTTGTGTTGTGTGTGTGTGGTGTTGTGGTGTGTGTGTGTGTTGTTGTGTGGTGTGGTTGTGGTAGTGTGTTTTGTGTTGTGTGTGTTGGTGTGTGTGTGTGTTGTGTTGTGGTGTGTGTGTGTTGTAGTGTGTGTGTGTGTGTGTGTGTTTTGGGGTGTGTTATTGTGTGTGTGTTTGTGTGTGTGGGTGTATTGTGTGTGTGGTGTGTTATGTGTGTGTGTGTGTTGTGTGTGTTGTTTTTGTGTGGTGTGTGTGTTGTTGTGTGTGTGTAGTATGTGTTGTGTGTTGTGTGTTGTGTAGTGTGTGTGGTGTATAGTGTGTGTGTGTGTGTTTTGGTTGTTGTGTGTGTGTGTGTGTATGTGTGTGTGTGTGTGTTTTTGTGTGTGGTGTGTGTGTTGTGTGGTGTGTGTGTGATGTGTTGTGTGTTGTGTGGTGATATGTGTGTGGTGTGTGTGTATTGTGTGTGGTGTGTGTGTATGTGTGTGTTGTTGTGTGTATGTGTGTGTGTGTGTAGTGTGTGTGTTGTGTGTGTGTGTGTGTGTGTGTGTTGTGTGTGTGTGTGTGTGTGTGTGTGTATGTGTGTGGTGTGTGTGTGTATGTGTGTGTGTGTGTGTGTGTGTGTGTGTGTGTGTGTGTGTTGTGGTGTGTGTGTGTGTGTGTAGTGTGTGTTGTGTGTAGTGTGTGTGTGTGTATGTGTGTGGTGTGTGTGTGTGTATGTGTGTGGTGTGTGTGTATGTGTGTGTGTGTGTGTGTGTGTGTGTGTGTGTATGTGTGTGTGTGTGTGTGTAGTGTGTGTGTGTGTATGTGTGTGTGTGTGTGTAGGTGTGTGTGTGTGGTGTGTGTGTAGGTGTGTGTGTGTGTGTGTGTAGTGTGTGGTGTGTGTTGTGTGTGTGTGTGTGTGTGTGTGTGTGTGGTGTGTGTGTGTGTATGTGTGTGGTGTGGTGTGTGTGTGTATGTGTGTGTGTTGTGTGTGTGTGTGTGTGTGTGTGTGTGTGTGGTGTGTGTATAGGTGTGTGTGTGTAGTCAGTCGGTCACCAGAGATGGGCACGGCGGCAGTGCATTATTCAGGTGTCACATTAAGCTGATGGGGGTTTCCCTGTTTGTGGGATTTGTTGTCTTCTGCTTTTGTTGCTTGAATGAGTTTGTTGACATGATGCCGTAGGGAAGGAAGCCGAATTAGTGAGGATGTTTGCACGTGTTTACACACACACACACACACACATCGGCACTCGCACATACACACACGCGCGCGTGTACACACACATTCACGCACACATACGCACGCATGCACATACACACAATAGAGAGAGAGAGAGAGAGAAGAGAGAGAGAGAGAGAGAGGAGAGAGAGAGAGAGAGAGAGAGAACCCTTATTACTGAACACCCATGACAAGAACAATCTAAAGAGGCAGACAGAAAATTCATTTAAAAAACAAAACAAACCAAAGAAAACTGTTAAGCAAATCCCATAAAATATTTCATTTTCAATCTTGAACCTGAACCATTCTGTGAAGGGAATTGGTGGTGGGGGGAGGGAGGAGGAGAGAGAGGGAGGGAGGGAGGTAGACAGAAAACAGACGGCCAACTCAGCAGGCAGAAGAGGACAGGCAAGAACCAGACGTACTGGAGTAGCGAAAAAGATACAAAAACATTGGCCGGGGGGAGGGGGGGGGGGGGGGGTGTTAGTGAAGAAGAGAGAGGAGGGGAGGGAGGGGGTCTTGGTTTAAAAAAAAAAAGGGCAGAGTATCGATCGTGTCCCTAGTATAGCACAGCCCAGCAGCCCAGTGAATCTCCTCCTCTACCTCCTCCTCCTTAGGAAGGAAGGCAAGCAGGAAGGAAAGAAGGCTGAGCAGTGTGTCCCCCAGCATCATCAATAAGGATAAACAACAACAGGGAAAAAGGCAAAGTAGAAAGACATGGACTTTGTTCCGTGTGTCTGTCCTGCATGCTGTGTTGTTCCTTTTGTTGTTCCAGTGTGTGTGTCAAGTCAAGTCAAAATTTTATTTCCAGATGGTACATTGAATAAGCAATGCATTTGCTTTTTTTCATCAAGCCATCTGTCTAAGAACAAATTTCGTAATGATTATACTAAGACACACTGTGTGTGTGTGTGTGTGTGTGTGTGTGTGTGTGTGTGTTTTGTGTGTGTGTGTTGTATACCACACTATGATATAGGATGGTTATTCTGTGTGGTATCTGCTTGCAGTGCTGCACTTTCCAGTCATGTTGCACTGTAATGTACGGGGGTGACCGACCACCCTGGCTCTGACCCTTATGGCTGTCTTGTGCCTGTAAAGATAGACAGGGATGGCTGGCTGGCTGGCTGGCTGGCTGTAAAACGTTGTCGCTTTGATATCATTTGTTCGTTTCTCGGCTAGAGCCCCGAAGTTCACCGGTATCAGTGGTGAGAGTTTTGTGTACGCGACCGTTTTTGCCCGCCAGAAAGGTAGCCGCAATCCGAATTAACTTCGGGGAGTGTGGTTTTGTTGGAAGCAGTTCCCTACTTTGGAGTTTTCCACTTGGTGGGTCTCGGTGGTCGGCGGTGGTAGAAGCATGTTGATTGGTTACTGGACTGAAAGTGCAGTTTGAAAGTCTGGTTTTTACTTGGGGGGTTAATGACTTTTCTAGTCACCAACTCTGCCTCAATAATAACAGAATGTAACCAAGAGCACTCTGCCTTAAGACAAGGTCTGCTCCGCCTTTGTGAAACAGGAATCAGGGCTACTGGGGGAAAAAGCGGTTTGAAGTGGAACATGTTTGGTGTTTTGCCTAACGGGCATGAATCTGTAGGTAAGCAACCGTCCAAGCAACCGACCAAGCGGCCGGCTAAGTAACCATGCCAGAAAAAAGCAAGCAAGCAAATGACCAATTGACCAACCAACTAACCAACCAACCAGCAACCAACCAACCAACCAACCACCCAACCAACCAACCCAACCAGCCAACCATTGAAATAAGTGAAAGACGCCGTCCACCCTTTCCATAGCATCCACATAAGCAGCAAACATAAATAATTCAGGAATAGAAGAAACAAAATGGCATCCACCACAGCTAGGGGAAAAAACCCTTTCTGTTAAAAAACACAACAGAGAACAAAAGATAAACACACACACACACACACACACACACACACACACACACACACACACACACACACACACACACACACACACACACACACACACACACAAAGTCAGTTTTTAGGAAAAATTGAATTGAATTGAAGTGAATACAACTTAAGTCAAAGCAGATAAGTATAATTATTGAACAACATAGACAATCAAAATAAAGAAATATATAGTCAAGAAATAAATTGCTCATTGTTGTTTCCAGTTTTCCCCACTGTGTGAACAGATGAAGGAAGGACCAACCAAGGGAGGGACACACGCTGCACAGAAAATGACACACTGACTTTCTAAAAGGCGTAGTTAAGTTTAGCTGAGGTGCAAACAGAAATTGTTAGGTGCCAGACTCCTGTCGGCAGCACTGATTATTCTTGCCTGTCTCTTTTCCTTGCGATGACCGTGTGTTGGTCATACTAATTATGTGTTGGTCATACTAATTATGTGTTGGCAATACTAATTATGTGTTGGTCATACTAACTATTCATGTCTGTCTCTTTTTCCTGTGATGCCTGTCTGTCTCCTTGTGACGATCGTACGTCAGCAATACTAATTCATGTCTGTCTCTTTCCATGTTACGGCTGTGTGTTGGTAATACTAATTGTTCATGTCTGTCTCTTTCCTTAAGAGACTTATCGTCTGTTTGTATGATTTAAAGGTTCGCCCTTTCTTTGGCAGCCGCACACTTCACCACAAGTGTGGGCATGACTGGACAACAGAGCGTGGGAAGGGGAAATAACTAAAAGCAGTCACAACTGAATTAAGATACCATTGTGCACCCATCCCTGTTGTGTGTGTGTGTGTGTGTGTGTGTGTGTGTGTGTGTGTGTTGTGTGTGTGTGTGTGTGTGTGTGTGTGTGTGTGTGTTGGCTCACGCGCACGCGCGAGTGCATGCTTATTGCACAGGCATCTGAAAGATACGTCCATTCGTACATTCCCCTGCGTCTATTGTGAGCTTTCCGATGCAGACAGCGTAAGCAGCAGATTTAGCTTTTCTGATGGTAATGTGAAGGACGCACCTCTGGAAGGAAAGCAGAAGAGGACAGGGATAGGAAAAAGACACCCCCCCCCCTCCCTCGCCTCCCTTCCTCTCACCCGAAACTTTGACCACCTGGGAAATGGAGACCTCCACCGCCAGACTGATAAATCACACGACTCTCAGTCTTTAATGTAGTCACCGCTCTCCAAGGAAACCACTTCGACGGTGGGTCTTCCTGATAACGGATTATGGATGTCTTCGCTTCAATGTGAGCCCGTGCTCGCACGCACACACACACACACACACCCGCGCGCTCGTTCGTGTGTGCAGTGCACCAGTAAAGTAAGGAATGACTCAAAGCAAGCGACTGTCCGGCTGTCTAGCAGACAGGAAACAGCCAGAAGGATTTTTCTGAGAGATCATTGACAAAAGTGTTTCTAACATAAAGCAGAAAAGAACATGGTAAAGAGAATGCAGAAATATCGCCTCCACTGGCTACCGTTAAAGCAAGGAATAGAGAGGTACGGCTGATCGATTAGTGACAAAGTGGTTTTTAACACCCAGCAGAACATTAATGGTCGATAGAGAGTATGAAGGAAGTCTCCACAAGCTACATATAAAGCGATGAATACAGAGAAGTTCTCGCTTTTTATGGCAAGAGGATTTTATGCATTTAAAAAACATTGGTAAGTATATTTTGTAAACCAATCACGCAAGAAGCTGGCCATCTATCTCAAACAAACAAGCAAACAAACACCCTCAAACAAGCAAACAAACACCCTCAAACAAGCAAACAAACACCCTCAAACAAGCAAACAAACAAACTGGGCATGACAGAAGGAAGCCAAAATTCTTGTTCATGCGTGTTTAAAACAAGAACACTTCAAGTGTCACTCAACATTTGTTTTATGAACTTTTTTTTTTTCTAGAAGACACACAAAGTTGGTTTTTTCTTGTTTGTTGTGGAATATGAAAGCATATCCAAAGAAATAGTAATCACTATTAAATAAATTTCATACTACCAATGTTTTTTGGGGTGTTCATATCATAGAAATGATCCGGCAAAACTCTTCTCGGTTGCTATTATATTTTTTGGACAAGGTGGAAGTTTGGGAAAGCAATTTGTGTTTGGATTAGTGATTACTGCCGGCCACAAAGCAATGCCAGAGTGGTTTCCGTGTGGACACCTCATCTGCCTGCCTGCCTGCCTGCCTGCCTGCCTGCCTGCCCTCAACCCCATGAACTCTTTGAAAATGATCTCTAGCCTTCTCTCCGTTTCTCTGTCATCCTGTTGGTATGTTTGTCTGTCTGTCTGTCTGTCTGTCTGTCTGTCTCTCAGATGGCTCTGTGTCTGTTTCTGTGTGTCTCTCTAGCTCTGTCTTTTTTCTGCCTCTGTGTGCCCCCCCCCCCCTCCCCCACTCTCTCTCTCATTTTGTCCTCTCTGTCTACCTACCTACCTGCCTGCCTGCCTGTCTGTCTCTGTCTCTCTGTATCTGTCTGTTTCTGTCTGTCTTTGTCTCTGTATCTGTCTGTCTGTCTCTCCTTTTCTAATTCCATCTTTTTCTAGCAGCCTCTCTCTCTTTCACACGCACGTAATTTTAAGGGTCACAACGTTCTGACAAATGATCCCCGCCACACATTGAACGGATGTTATTCATCTTTCTTGTTTGGTGTGTGTGTGTGTGTGTGTGTGTGTGTGTGTGTGTGTGTGTGTGTGTGTGTGTGTGGTGTGTAGGGGGCAAGGAAAGCGTGCATTTCAAATGAGCGCCAGGTTATTCATTTCTTCCTGGTGCTATGTGCTATTTTCTGTTTCTGGAATTGAACACGCTAGCACGGCAACTTGAAGCTTGTCTGTCGCACCTTTGAGACAGGAGGTGAGAGAGAGACAGAGAGAGTCAGAGATTCAAAGAGAGAGACAGAGAGAGAGAGAGAGAGAGATTCAAAGAGAGGGGAGAGAGAGAGACAGAGCGAGAGAGAGACAGAGAGAGACAGAGCGAGAGAGATGGATATGGTGTGTGTGTGTGTGTAATGATGAAGGGAAGCGGCAGAGATGTGGGCTGTTGATCACACTGTTGCCCACACTCTTCGCTAGTCGTGTGATGCAGGGCAGTGAGGACAGCAGTGTTAAGTGACTGCAGCAACGGGTAGGGATGGCGGGGGAGTCGTGCGTGCGTGCGTTTTGTGTGTGTGTATGTGTGTGTGAGAGAGAGAGAGAGAGAGAGAGAGAGTGTGCTTGTGTGTGTTGTGTGTCTGTGAGTGTGTGTGTGTATGCATTCGTGTGTGTGTATGTGTGTGTGAGAGAGTGAGAGAGTGTGTGTGTATGCGTGTGTATGAGTGTGTGTGTGTATGTGTGTGTGTGTGTGTGTGTGTGTGTCTGTGTGTGTGTGAGTGTGTGTGTGTGTCTGTCTGTCTGTCTGTGTTGACTAGGTGTGTGGGTGATTGGCGATACAGTCGTCAGTGGGTTTTATTTGTTTGTTTTTTAGTGTTGTTTTTCTGCTGCCTTATCTTCTGTGAGCCACCGAATCAGACAGCTGTCTATTATGGCAGGATGATCAATGACTCTATGTATAATGGGACTTAAGTCCAAACACCATCTTCAGGGAAAAAAATGATAATGTCAATGTCTGCAGTCTTCTCTATCTATGAATGGACATTAACGTCAAAATACCATTTTCTGGGAAGGAAAGAGAAAATCGATGTAAGATGTAATAAATCGCTGATCTGCTAAAGAAGCAACGCTTTTTTATCCCCCAGTTCTTCCTCTTTATGGGACCTTACCAGGACCAAAAAACACAAACAAGGTTACTAAGAAATTTTCATTACCATTATGATGATTATTATCGTTATTATCTTTTTCCTACAGAGAAAACAGTAAGTTTCGCGATAAGCATTAGTACCTGGTCGTGGATCGGTGGTCTGCAGGTAACACCTCTGCCTAGAAAGCGAAAAGTCCGGGTCGGAAGTGTGCGGTGGTTCGATCCCCGTTTGGGCCCAAAACTTCTCCCCCATCCATTAGACCATGAGTGGTGGTCTAGGTGCTAGTCTTTATGATGAGACGATAAACCGAGGTGCAGTGTGTTACACGAAATTATTTAGCGCACGTAACCCACCTTTTTTAAAACGAACCCACGGCAAGAAGAGAGTTGTCACTCTGATAGGGAAACAAATACAATTGCAGATAGAAAAAAAAATAATGGGTGGCGCTGCTCTTGTGGCGAAGCGCTCTCCCCGGGTAGAGCAACACGAATTTCGTACAGAGAAATCTGCCGTGATTTAAAGTGGCATAAATGCAACGAAACGATACTAGAAGTATCATCTCCGATCTCAAATCAGAATAACTGTTTCAGCGCCTCTACAGTGGTTGTAAACGGAACATGACATTTAAAAAATGGTCATTTCGCCCTGATAGTTATAACTGTCTCTCTAGTGACCAGTTTGATCCTTTCAAAGGTCCAGATTAACAAGAAGGGATTTACGCGTGCGCTCGTGTGTATGTGCGCGTGTGTGTACGCATGCCCAGGCGCACTTACAGGTATCCGTGCTTGTATACGTGTGAGCGTGTGTCTGAATTATGCGGTTGTCTACTCAGTGTCATTGTCTATGAGGAGACAGTGGCGAGGTATTATTGAACAATGCGTCATGAATGACCGTTACTGCCGTTGATCAGCGGCATCCTCTTTCACAATGCAGGTGCATTAGGAGGGAAAATAGAATTCCACTGTCGCGCAACATGGCGGGCAGGGGGATGCAGGCAGCCCGGGGGACGTCAGATGGAAGCAGTAATGACTGTGTGGCTATAATAATCATCACTGTCGCCCGCGCTGCGCCGCCCACGGGTCCGGCCACACTGATGAGAAAGGGAGCTGCAGATAGCGAACTGACGGGCTTTTGATGGAGTGGAGTGGAGTGGAGTGGAGTGGAGCGGAGTGGAGTGTATCGTATTGCCCGTGTTGTCTGGTCGTCGTCATGAGCAGCATTGTTGGGCTGTGCGGCTTCCTGGCACGGGCTTATTGTCCACACACACAGGCCAGCATCACACCAGCTGCTTCAGGACTGCGTGTACACACAGGGACGTTGCCAATCGTCCATGATCCCCAAAGAGGATGACCTCAGAGAAGAGGAGCGAGGATCAGCTGAGGCAGGTTGCAGACTCCCTTCTCATCATCCTGCTGATGATATGAGTGGAAACCCTAAAGAAGACACTCAGTCTGGAGGTTTCAACTTGGTGGATGATGGTGTAGAGGCGCTGCCTCAGTGTAGTGGATCAGTGGTCTAGAGGTACTGCCTCAGTGTAGTGGATCAGTGGTGTAGAGGTACTGCCTCAGTGTAGTGGATCAGTGGTCTAGAGGTACTGCCTCAGTGTAGTGGATCAGTGGTCTAGAGGTACTGCCTCAGTGTAGTGGATCAGGGGTCTTGAGGTACTGCCTCAGTGTAGTGGATCAGTGGTGTAGTGGTACTGCCTCAGTGTAGTGGATCAGTGGTCTAGAGGTACTGCCTCAGTGTAGTGGATCAGTGGTCTAGAGGTACTGCCTCAGTGTAGTGGATCAGTGGTCTAGAGGTACTGCCTCAGTGTAGTGGATCAGTGGTCTAGAGGTACTGCCTCAGTGTAGTGGATCAGTGGTCTAGAGGTACTGCCTCAGTGTAGTGGATCAGTGGTCTTGAGGTACTGCCTCAGTGTAGTGGATCAGTGGTCTTGAGGTACTGCCTCAGTGTAGTGGATCAGTGGTCTAGAGGTACTGCCTCAGTGTAGTGGATCAGTGGTCTTGAGGTACTGCCTCAGTGTAGTGGATCAGTGGTCTAGAGGTACTGCCTCAGTGTAGTGGATCAGTGGTCTAGAGGTACTGCCTCAGTGTAGTGGATCAGTGGTCTAGAGGTACTGCCTCAGTGTAGTGGATCAGTGGTCTTGAGGTACTGCCTCAGTGTAGTGGATCAGTGGTGTAGAGGTACTGCCTCAGTGTAGTGGATCAGTGGTGTAGAGGTACTGCCTCAGTGTAGTGGATCAGTGGTCTTGAGGTACTGCCTCAGAGGATGGGTGGTGTAGAGGTAGTGCCTCAGTGTAGAAGCGGAAAGTCATGGGTTCTATCCATTTAAAAAATATTTTTTTTGTTCCTCGCTAGAACTCGGAGTCTTTTGAGTAATTAATAATAATAATAATAATAATAATAATAATAATAATAATGTATGGAATTTATATAGCGCTGAATCTTGTAAAGCAACAAATCAAAGCGCTCAGATTTTATTTCATACCACTTTAAGTCACGGCAGATTTCTCTCCGTGAAATTCGGGCTGCTCTCCCAGGGAGAGCGGGAGAACGCGTCGCCACTTAGCGCTGCGCCACCCTTTCACCCTTTTTTTTTTTTTTTTTCTGCAGCTGTATTTGTTTCCCTATCAGAGTGGCTTTTTTCTAAGAATTTTGCCAGGGACAACTCTCTTGTTGCCGTGGGTTTTTTTACGTGCGCTAAATAATTACGTGTAACACACGGGACCTCGGTTTATCGTCTCATCCGAAAGACTAGCGCCCAGACCACCAGTAATTGACCGTTTTGTGCCCACCACAGGGTAGCCGCACTCGGAGTTCCGGGATGAACCCTGTTGCAATCCGAGTTTCCCCCTAAACACCAGACTTCGACCGGTGGTCTGGGTGCTAGTGTTTTGTTTAATGAGATGATGAAGTAAGTGATGAAGGAAGGGATGAAGTCACTGCATGGTGGACAGGCGCTGCTAAACGTAGAGACAAACCATTAGCAGAGACCCAGGCTCTGGCCACAACCAACATAAGTGACTGCCAGTGAAGTAAAGAGGGAGATCACCAAGTCTACACGGCGTGTGTGTGTGTGTGTGTGTGTGTGTGTGTGTGTGTGTGTGTGTGTGTGTGTGTGTGTGCGCGTGCGTGCGTGCGTGCGTGTGTGTGTGTGTGTATGTGCGTGCGTGTGTGTGATGACGTTTGTCCCTGAAAAGACGGTGACTTTGGGATGACCGAACGATGCATCATTGATGACCGCTATCCTCTTTCACAATAGTCAGGACGGACAAAGGGACTTCAGTGTGGGATTGTGCCGCAAAGAGAGATACAGACACACCACAATACAGACACAGCACAGCGCAGCGCACCACAGCACAGCGCAGCGCAGCGCAGCGCAGCGCAGCACAGCACAGCACAGCACAGCACATCACAGCACAGCGCAGCGCAGCACATCACAGCACAACACAGCACAGCGCAGCACAGCACAGCGCAGCACAGCACAATACAGATACAGCACAATACAGACACAGCACATCACAGCACAGCGCAGCACAACACAGACACAGCACAGCACAGCACAGCACAGCACAGCACAGCACAGCACAGCACAGCACAGCGCAGAGGTGGACTGGACCAGGCGGTGGCTGATGGAACTGAGCTGTAGTGACTGTCTCCACAATCTCGGTCACCCGCGCTGCCCAAAGCTGGGATATTTCGCTGTTGAGGAAGCTGCGAGAACTGATGGGGATTGTGTCGTCGGCACCTCGGGGTGATGTTACACACCACACCAGCGTGCTGTTTTATTTTTTATTTTTTTAAAAATATAATCATGTAGTTTTTGTCACGAGTGGCCGACTCTTCTCAAAGGCAGGACGGGTTTTATCGCGTGCACAAGGTATAGATATACACAGACAGAGAAATACAAGGTATTATGCGTGTGTTCGCACACGGGACCTCGGTTGACAGTCTCACCTGAAGCCGTTTCAGGGGAGTGAGGTCGGTACTGGTGTCAGGGGAGGATGCCCTGGAAGAGCGGCTGGCTGCTGGCGGGGACCTGGGGCCGGCTGTGGGGTCTGGGCGCCACGCTCTAACCACCACTTACCTCCCCTCCCCTAGTCTTCATTTAGGCTCTAGCAGAAGAATCCCAAGTCTGTCACGAGACTCACAGCTGCTCCTTAGGTGGAGGGAGGAGTCTGTAAGGATGAATGAGAAAGGCACTAAACACTCGAGACTTCCTTTATTAACTAAATGTTGGAAGCGCTTCGATTTGTTTTTTGTTTTTTACAAGATTCAGCGCTATATAAATTCCATATATTATTATTATTATTATTATTAATTCCCTGATGCCTGATGCTGGGTCAAAGGTGAAGGACAAGTGACAAAACTGTTGGGTCAAAGGTGAAGGTTAGGGGGTTATGGAGGGGGGGGGGGAGGGTAAGGATTAAGGAAAGGTTGGGGTGTGGCAGTTGGGGGAAGGGTAGGGGGAGGGTAGGGAGGGGAGGAGAGGACGCAGCAGTGCTTGAAGTTAATGTCATTAATTAATCTCAGGTTCAGAAACAAGAACTCTCTGTCTGTGTTTTTCGCTCAGTCTCTCTCTGTGTCTGTGTTTCCGTATGTCTGTCTATATGACCTCTTTTACCCCTCTCTCTCCTCTCCCTTCTCTCTCTCTCTTTTTCTCTCCCTCTCACCCCCCCCCCCCCTCTATCTCTCTCCCTTCTCTCTCTCCTCTCACGCTGTCTCTCTTTCTCTCACTTTCTCTTCCACCCCCACCCCTTTCTCTCCTTCTCTCTCCCTCCCCCTCTCACTGTCTCTCTCTCTCTCACTCTCCTTCTATCTCTTTTCTCTCTCTCTCACTATCTCTCTCGCTCCTCTCTCATCTCTCTCTCTCTCTCTCTCTCTCTCTCTCTCTCTCTCTCTCTCTCTCTCTCTCTCTCTCTCCTCCTCCTCCTCTCCTCTCCTCCTCCTCCCCTCCATTCTCTTTCTCTCTCTCCTCCTCCTCTCATTCTTACTCTGTCTCCCCCCCCCCCCTCTCTCCCTCATCTCTCTCTCTCTCTCTCTCTCTCTCTCTCTCTCTCTCTCTCTCTCTCTCTCTCATAAAAACAGAGATATAGCGATCTTCCATGTACACTCCAGAACAACAACAAGGGCACTCTCTACCATCACTCTATCTTCACAGTAAACGTCGATCCGCTCACCTACCACACCTTAAGAGCCTGCAAACCCATCCCTCGTAGGTTTGGGAATAAAAAACAAAACAAAAAAGAAAAGAAAGAAAAAGCAAGGCAACTATTTTCATACACATCTTGAAGTCAGCCTTAAGTTTCAGGCACCGAAAATAACTCAGGCCAAGTCAGGTTTTCAAGGAACTGTCCTCACAGCGCGGCAGGATCAATACGTCTTTACTCCACTGATGAAGAAGAGGGATGAGTCTGTCTAGTTTCCCATCAGTTATCATATCGCCGTCACACCCTGGTTTTCGGCTTGGCAAATAGCCTTCCGTCCACACGCTGCTGCCAGGGCGGTCGAGAGATCGAAGGATTTGTGATGGAAGCAACGCCCTGCCTTTCTTTGTTTCTGTCTGTCTTTCTGTCTTTCTCTCACCTTGCTTTGCTATTGAAGGAACGTTTTCATTATTGTGACATTGGATATCTAAGTAAACAGACAGGCATGTACGCACGTGCACGCTCGCTAGCGCATATACATACACACATCCATAATGTAACACACACATACACATAAACACACACACACACACACTGGTACACGCACACTTGCACTCACGCACATGCAAATACATATAACACACACACACAAACACACACACACACACACACACACACACAGAGAGAGAGAGAGAGAGAGAGAGAGAGAGAGAGAGAGAGAGAGAGAGAGAGAGAGAGAGAGAGAGAATATGACAATGACAAATTCATTTCGAGGATTATGAATAAGCACCCATGTGCTTTTTTTTACATCCAGTTCGAGAGAGAGAGAGAGAGAGAGAGAGAGAGGGGGGGGGGGTAGGCAGCCAGACAGGCAGGCAGGCAGACACAGACAGACAAACAGAGACTTGAGCGCACCTTTTCATTGTCAAGTTTATGTGACATTATGTAATAGGCCAATCCTGCCGACCTACAAAGGAATGAACTATGACTGCATCGTGCTGTATAGAATAGAGAGAAACAGAGAGAGAGAGAGACACAGAGAGAGAGAGCAGAAGAAATCACTGGCTGTCTTAGCGATGATGGCAAAATATCACTG
>CM054140.1:75276127-75291127 GCA_028751875.1 Rapana venosa
TCTATCTATCTATCTATCTATCTATCTATCTATCTATCTATCTATCTGTCTGTCTATCTATCTATCTATCTATCGTGCTTGTCTGTCTGTCTGTCTGTATGACTGTATGACTGTCTATCTATCTATCTATCTATCTATCTATCTATCTATCTATCTATCTGTCTGTCTGTCTGTCTGTCTATCTATCTATCTATCTATCTATCTATCTATCTATCTATCTATCTATCTATCTGTCTGTCTATCTATCTATCTATCTATCGTGCTTGTCTGTCTGTCTGTCGCCTGTTGGCTTTACCTAGAGCTGACACCTGTCTGTCTGTGTGCGTGTGCTTTCTTGTTCGTGTTGTGGGAGTGAGTGAGTGAGTGAGTGTGTGTCTGTGTGTCTGTGTGTGTGTGTGTGTGTGTGTGTGTTGTTGTTGTTCTTGTTTTGTGTTGTTTTGTTTTGTTGTTGCTGTTGTGATATGTTGATATCTAGTCTACCGTTAGTTATTGCCACCGGTGTCACCCCACTGTTGGCTACCCATTTCTCTCTGTCTCTTTCTCCATCTCTTTCTGTCTGTCTGTCGTTCTGTCTGTCTGTCCCTCACTTTGTTACTTCTCTTGCCTGTCTGTCTGTCTGTCTCTTTTTTTTTCTTTTCACTGAGTGAGGGCTGGATGAAAAAAAACCCAACCTTTGATGAGCTCTTATTCCTTCCTTTCTTTAAAAAACATTCATTCATTCATTCATTCATTCATTCATTCATTCATTCATTCTCTCTGTCTCTCTCTCTGTCTTTCTTTCTTTCTCTCATTCTTTCTCTCTTTCTTTCTTTCTCACTCTCCAAACAGTATAACTATTCTACAATAAAGGTGAGCGCATTGGTACACAACTGTACTTTGTTTCTATATGGAGCTACAAGCCAATCATCACTTACTACTCACCTTTCCATTTCTGACACCTGGATCAATCAGCTTATTCTGGGTCTGTGAAGACAGACAGACAGACAGACTGACAGACTGATTGAAACACACTTTGCAAGGGGCTGTACTATACTAGTACTAGGCCTTTTTCAGTGACGGGTGTGGCGATGAGAGATATCGAAACTTTATTTCTTTGCAGAGGCTGTGGAGTTTCCTTTGTTGACTTTATTATGGTTTTGTCGACATTGTCAATTATTGTCTGTGTATGGTTTTCGGTCTGTTTGTATCTTTGAATCTTCTGGTGTGTTATCTGTGTGTGTGTGTGTGTGTGTGTGTGTGTGTGTGTGTGTGTGTGTGTGTGCGTGTGTGTGTGTGTGTGTGTGTGTGTGTGTGTGTGTGTGTGTGAGAGAGAGAGAGAGAGAGAGAGAGAGAGAGAGAGGAGAGAGAGAGAGAGAGAGAGAGAGAGAGAGAGAGAGAGAGAGAGTGTGTGTGTGCGTGTGACTTGGCAAAAGAACACTGTCAGTCAGTCAGCCAGTCAGTCAGCCAGCCAGTCAGTCAGTCAGTGCAAAAGTCTGCAGGAACATTATTATAATAAGCAACGGTAACCAGAATCCTCCGCCTCTATCCTGGCTACTTTGAGCTGACTGGGTCTGTAATAGTTCTCTGGATTTTGTAGGTTTGTAAAAATTCTGTGGATTTTGTGAGTCTCTAGAAATTCTGTGGGTCTGTAATAATTTTGTGGGTCTGTGGTAATTGTGTGGATTTTGTGGGTCTGTAGTAATTCTGTGGGTCTGTAAGAATTGTGTGGGTCTGTGGTAATTGTGTGGGTCTGTAGTGTAGTAATTCTGTGGGTCTGTAGTAATTCTGTGGGTCTGTGGTAATTCTGTAGTAATCCTGCCGGTCCGTAGTAATTCTGTGGGTCTGTAGTAATTGTGTGGGTCTGTAAGAATTTTGTGGGCCTGTGGTAATTGTGTGGGTCTGTAGTGTAGTAATTCTGTGGGTCTGGAGTGTAGTAATTCTGTGGGTCTGTGGTAATTCTGTAGTAATCCTGCCGGTCCGTAGTAATTCTGTGGGTCTGTAGTAATTGTGTGGGTCTGTAGCAATTCTGTGAGTCTGTAGCAATTATGTGGGTCTGTAGCAATTCTGTGGGTCTGTAGTAATTCTGTGGGTCTATAGTAATTCTGTGGGTCTGTAGTGTAGTAATTCTGTGGGTCTGTAGTAATTCTGTGGGTCTGTTTTAATTCTGTGGGTCTGTAGTAATTCTGTGGGTCTGTAGTGTAGTAAATCTGTGGGTCTGTAGTAATTCTGTGGGTCTGTAGTAATTCTGTGGGTCTGTAGTAATTCTGTGGGTCTATAGTAATTCTGTGGGTCTATAGTAATTCTGTGGGTCTGTAGTGTAGTAATTCTGTGGGTCTGTAGCAATTCTGTGGGTCTGTAGTAATTGTGTGGGTCTGTAGCAATTCTGTAGTAATCCTGCCGGTCCGTAGTAATTCTGTGGGTCTGTAGTAATTCTGTGGGTCTGTAGCAATTCTGTGGGTCTGTAGCAATTCTGTGGGTCTGTAGTAATTCTGTGGGTCTGTGGTAATTGTGTGGGTCTGTAGCAATTGTGTGGGTCTGTAGCAATTCTGTGGGTCTGTAGTAATTGTGTGGGTCTGGTCTATCTGTGGTAAGTGTATCGAGCAAGTAGAAAAGAGGGACGGAGAGCAAATAGAGTGGTGTGCTGGCTTAGCCTCCTCGGGCAGCCACGGTCAGGTGCCGGCCACAAGGGCCCTGTCCTTCCCCACGGTAGGTAGGGGAGGTAAACACGCAGAAGCAGATACCAGTAGCAGGGAGACAGGGACAACAAGCCAACTGGCCATTGTTACCGCTGACAACACGGGCTGTGGTTTGTTGGTGCTGTGCAGTGTTTTGAAGGCTGTCTGTGGTTTAGTTCACAGAAAAGTGCAACCAAAGCTAACAGTGCACTTGTCATTTCGAATAAAGCTGAATTATGATGGGGACGGGATAGCTCAGTGGTCGGAGCACTCGCTTTCCCCCAGCCAAGTTAAGCAGCGTCGAGCGTGGTTACCAGTTGGATGGGTGACCGTTTGCGCGCCTTGGCTTCAGTACAGTTGCCCCAGTTCACCCAGCTGTAAATGGGTACCTGCCCTCTTCAGGGTCAGGGAAGGTAAAGCAGCGAGGGAGAGGAGATGGGCGCCGCCCTCATTATGCTGGCCCTAGAGAAGTGAGGTCTCTGACGCCTCGCTCCCCTACGTCCTTATAGGTTATGGGACTCCTTTACCTTTTCCCTTTACTATGAAAATACTGTTATACAAAATCAAGAACATTAGAGTTAGTGCGCTTTACTTCCAGTCGTAGTTGCAGTTTCCTGTTGTAGGAACAGATTCCGATCCGTGTTTTCTCTGTCTAAGTGGCCAGAAGCCATACATGTCGGTCCGGTGCTTTGTTCACTCTTTGTTCCTGACTCACGTGGACGCCTTGCCTGTGTCATAGTACAGCTTTGTGTCCAAATAGCATTGAAAATCTCAACACTAAAAATATTAACAACACAAGTATATCGGCCATACGAACAGTTTTACAACGACAACAAAAATGGCCCCCCCCTTCCCCCCCACCCCCCCAAACAAAAAGCACAGGTCAGCAGCTGGCTAGCCCTACTGTTTGCAGGATGAACATTTACATCTTCATCTTTTTGGTGCTGTCACTACACCATAGGTATTCAGGAACCAAGGCATCAGGAAGATCGCTCTGACTTTACTTCTAACAATGGTTAGAATCAGACATTAACAGTGATTTAAAACACACACACACACACACACACACACACACACACACACACACACACACACACACACACACACACACACACACACACCAAAATTCCATCTTTTGGCGACACTCGGTACACCATAGGCTACTACTACTACTATTGGGGTTGACTTTTGTACAGGCAACACCAACTGTTTCCGCTCCGAAGTTATATCACACAGCACCGTTGTTCGTGGTTTGTTCTCCGATACCGCCACTGTGTATGGATCGAAGCCTGCTCAGGCATAACTAGTGTATCCAATCATTCAGACACACCGGCTTTGTGGTCCCCTGTATGCGTGTGCTTTTCCCCAGCAGGGAGGGCAGGCAGGCAGGCAGGAGCACTGGGGCACTGGCAGGTCTGGTCTGGTCTGGTCTGGGTTCTGCACCACACTATGGACGTGCATAGCTCGGTTCATCACAGTGCATTCAGGGCTGGCAGATGATGATTATGGAATCTGCTGTTTTTCTTCCTGTGCATTGTGCTTTTTCACCAGTCATGGGATTTGTTGACCTGTTTACACTGTGCGTGGTATAAGGTAACGGTGTGCTGTAACCTGTAACAGTCGTTGGGGAGTGACGTGTCAGAGACCTTAGCTTTTTTTAAGGGCAGCATTTTGAGGGTGGCGCCCATCTCCTCTTTCTCGCTGCCGTTCCCTCCCTGTCCCTAAAGAGGGCAGGTACCTATGTACAGGTGGATGAACTGGGGGACTGTGCTGAAGCCAAGGCACACGAACAGTCACGCATCTGCGAGGCACTGGATGCTGTTCAACCTTAGTTTAGGGAGAGAGCAAGCGCTCTGACCACTGAGCTGTCCCTTTGTTGGGGTGTCTATTTCTTTAGCCGCGAAACCTTCTCTTTATTTATTCTTTTATATCTAGGATAATAGAATAAGCACTCGTGTGCTTTTTACATTCAGCCCCCGTGTGTATGCAATTTTGTATTTTGTCATCTGTTCCCACTGGCACACAATGCTCTACTCTTTCGAAAAGCGGAACAGGATCTAACGTCTGCGCAAGATGTTCTGCGTGCATTCGCACACGGGACCTCGGTTTATAGTCTCATCCGAAGGACTTTTGGGGAGACAGAGGGAGAGCAAGCGCTCTGACCACTGAGCTGTCCCTTTGTTGGGGTGTCTATTTCGTTAGTTGAGGTAGACTCGGCAGTGCAGTGGTTTCGGACAGATGTCAAGCATATGATGTTTTGTGGATGCTCTGGCTGACAGTGTAGCGCGTGTGGAATGTTCCACGCGCAGTGTGAAGTACTAGAGGAAAGAAAAGCTAAGAAGAGTTTTAAAAAAAAAGACAAAGGATTATCAGGAATTTGTGCTGGGCATGTTTACTCTTGTCTGTCTGTCTTTAACAATCTCTCTATACCTTTGATAAAATCCATCTTTTATAATATCTCTATTTTACAGTCTAGTTGGTAACCTCTTTCCCCTTTTTAATAAAAGAGAGATGGAAGTGATTCAAACTGAAATCAGCAATTTATTTTCTTCTCTTTTTCTGCATTCCGAACAGGAATTTAACAGTTCTATGCACCATCTGGAAACGAGTAGATATACACTTCAGTGAATGAATGAACATATGATTTATAAACCGCACCAAAGGAGTGTGTGTGTGTGCGTGCGCGTGTGTGTGCGCGCGTGATCGTTACATATCTTTTCTGTTTGACTTGCAGATAGACGTGGTAAGGTCTTAACTGATTTATGTAGTTGTTCTTGTAGGGAAGAACCTTCCTGAAACTCCAGACAAATGCCTGATTCAATTAGCTGGCTGGCTGGCTGGTGTGTGTATGTGTGTGTGCGCGTGCGTGCATGCATGTGTGTGTGTGCGTTTGTTTGACGGGGGAGGGGGAGGAGTCTGGATACTTCAGTTGTGGGACTGTTGTACTCTTGTCTGTTTTCTTCACTTAGCTCTGTCCACTGTGAGTGAGTGGACTCTGATGATTGTCTGGACAATGGTTATCTGGCAGAGAGAGAGAGAGAGAGAGAGAGAGAGAGAGAGAGAGAGAGAGAGAGAGAGAGAGACAGAGAGAGAGAGAGAGCGAGCGAGAGAGAGAGAGAAGGGGGATGGAGGGAGAGGGATTGAATGAGAGAAAGAGCAGAGGAAGAGAGCAAGGGAGAGAGAGAGATACACAAGAGAGAGACATAGAGAGAGACAGAGAGAGGGAAGACAGACATATTCTAGTCAGAGAGAAGAAGCATATGGCGGGGAAAACGGGGAGCAGAAGAGACAATAGCTGTCTATTACCAGACCATATGGGGTCTGCCTGCCTGCCCACAACCAACCAACCCGCAAAATGCCACAGTCTGGCTTTGTCGTTGGTAACCCCCCCCCCCCCCCCCCCCCTCACCTTCTACCTCACCTTCCACCTCACCTCCGGAAACCGCCACTGACATTTCGGGGTGAGGAAAAGTGGACGAGGACTAAACTGAGTGGACAGTAAAGTTTGAGTCTGGATCGTCAGCTATATTTGTTTTAAAGGTTATACTTTTTTTTTCCTTGTCGATGTTTTGCTAAAGTCAGTGTATGCTCTCCATCACCTAGTGTGATCTCTCAGCATTTAAAACCGCGCTGCAAAAGGAATTCAAATATTCAAGAGTATCCATTTCTTGCAGATTGCGGATCAAAGCAGGAATAAAGCACCCCTCCCCCACAAAAACACACACACACAAAATAAAGAGGAAAAAACGAAAAAAGCTAAACCACCCTTCGCCCTTCTGCCCCCAACCCCAATTAACCAAACAAGCAGTGAAATGGACAAAAGACACACGAACAAGCTAACAGAAAGAAAAAGACCAACACCCCAAACAAAACACAACTCGCCGACTTTTCGTGAGCTTTTCTTTGGGACCGCTAACGAGTATCCCGCTCTTCTCTCCCTCCTCTGACAATAGACATCCAGTTCTTCAGATGTGTGTTTGATATTGTTTACAGTAAAACCTACTGCTAAGCTGTATCAAAGCTGTCAGCTCTGCTGAGAGGTAGGTGAAGGTCGGCGAAAGCTTGGACACTGGCCCCCCGTGGCCTTCTCTCACTGTCCGCGCTGCTGATTAATTTCTTTCTTTCTTTTCTGGTGGTATCGATCCCTGGGCCAGATCTACATACAGCCTGCCCCACTCCCTTCATCCCTCCCTGGTCTGTGTGGGGCCCTCTGGACTGGCTGATTTACCCCAGAGAGAGAGAGAGAGGGAGAGAGAGAGAGAGAGAGAGAGAGAGAGGAGAGAGAGGGGGGGAGGGGAGAGGAGAGAGAGAGGGGGAGAGGAGAGAGAGAGGAGAGGGGGGAGGAGGAGAGAGGGGAGGGGGAGAGGGGAGAGGAGAGGGGGGGGGGGGGAGGGGAGGGGGGGGGGGGGGAGAGAGAGAGAGGGGAGAGAGAGAGATTTACTGCACAGACAACTGTTCTGTTGTCTGGTGTTTCACTGACACCCTGCTAACGAGATAAAAAGGAAGATCTTCACTCTAACCCAGCTAATCGTACTGCCATTGCTCCCTGTAGCATTAAAAAAAAAATCATGTCGCTATGATTATCATTGCAGCCCTGCTTATTTTAAATAAACCCGCTACTTTGTCAAATAAGTATACTGTGATAGTCATCCAATTGGACTTGGTGAGCGAGAGAGAGAGAGAGAGAGAGAGAGAGAGAGAGAGAGAGAGAGAGAGAGAGAGAGAGACATACATACAGAGAGAGATAGCAGAGATGCAGACAGACAGACATGCAGACAGACAGACAGACATGCAGACAGACAGACATGCAGACAGATTGAGAGAGTTATCACTGGCATACACCACCAGACTAACCGTACTGGAAACACAAGCCGAAAGAAATCCACACCCACCCACCCACCCTCCTTTTGGCAGGTGACTTTTGCACTGTGCAGAGATCAGTCAATCAATCAATCAATCAATCAATCAATCAATCAGTCAATCTGGCGGTCAACTCAGTTGGAGGTGAGGAGGAAGGGGGGGGGGGGGTTACAGAAAGACGGTTGATTAGGGATAGGAGGATAGAGCATGTGCAGAAGTGCCAATGTTTATGGTACACTGTGTACTTGTATCGATCTGTGCGTGTGTGTGTGTGTGTGTTTTGTGTGTGGCAGGGGCAGGGGTATTTTCCCGATCTTTCGTAATTAAGTGTTATTATGATTATTTGAAGTAGTAATGGTGGTTCCTAGTAACAACAGTTTATTGTAGAGGTAGTAGTCGTAGTAGCAGCAGCAGCGGTAGCAGTAGCATTAATAGTAGTAGGGGTTGTGGTAGTGGTAGCAGCGGAAGTGTTAGTAGCAGTAGCAGCAGCACTAGTAGTAGTAGTAGCAGTAGTAGTAGTAGTAGTAGTAGTAGTAGTAGTAGTAGTAGTAGTATGTATGTGTAGCCTGATGTTACAACTCAGATCTGGCTATTGCAGGCAGGAGTGCGGAGCAAGTAGACATCAGCACAGGAAATGGTTGGTCTCCCCAAGGACAACCACCTTCCTTGCACGACAGTGACTTTCCTAGATCTTTTCTATTGGCTTTGAAGTTTCACAACCAGAAAGTGTCAAACCCAGGGGATTATTGTTGTGAATACTTACTGGACTCTTTCATGCAGACAACACACACACAGTATGTGATGGACACCACTGCTTATTCTGCAACAGCCAACAGAACCGGTTTTTTTCCTTTCGCATGTACAACATCACACGGCACTTGATCCCAGCTTAGGAAAGTGAAAAACAAAGCAACCCAGAGATATCCTACAAGGCAGAAAAGAAAAAGAAGAAAAAATCGAAAGCTGGCAGACTGAACAATGGCCAGGAAAAGTATTTTCTCTCACACCCAGGCAGGAAGAAGAAACAGAAAAAACCCCGAGCCGTTCAGTGAGGAAAAAAACCCCGAGCCGTTCAATGAGAAAGAAACCCCGAGCCGTTCAATGAGAAAAAACCCAGTCGGTCGCAAGTTTCTTCGATCTGTGTTCAGACATGGCAACGTAGAGGAAGGACACCGATCAGCGTTCTGAGCAGTGAGCAGTGAGTGAGTGTGCCGTTGTTTTTTCTTTTCGTCTCAGAGCCAGTGCCGTGCTGGAATTGCCAAGTTTGGGCAGGTGACGTGCAGCTGGAATTCAGCCCAGGAATTATGTTACGTGGCACCTGCGTTCCGTGTTGAATTACCTGCCAGCTTGACATCAAGCCACCTGTGCTGGCATTTGCATCACTCTTTCCAAGGATGTGCTGACTTGTCACTTTACAATAATGTATGGATTCCATTCACCTCGTCGTGTGCTTGTCGCGCAGTGTTTCCTCTAGTCAATTTGGAGCGCGGAATCGTTAAAAGATGAACGCTTGTGATGCTTAATTTAGAAGACAGGGATCTGCCTCCCATCAAGTTGTTGGCGTGTTTCTTGCTGGTGTGCTGTCAAGTTAGGAAGGAGCATGAAGGGATTGACAATGACTTTTCCCCTTGCTCGTCGTTGGCTGTTCGGTTCGAGTACAGGCCTGTTTCTCTATTTTCGATAATGAAGAAGACGACTCTTCAGTTTGACGAGCTGTTGGTTAACGAGATCGACTCTCACAAAGCGGAAATATCGATGTCTCTGGATCTGACAGCATCATTATGAAGAGCAAAAAGACCAACGCTGCGCATTTCCGCCGGAAGCACGTGACGAACGCTAAGGGACATCACTGTAGTCCTTCTCCGGATCAATAAGCAGCCAGGGGAAACACCTCAGTGCGCGCGGAATGTTCATTTTTGTACGCGCCAGCACCGCGTGAATGTCTACCAACACACGTACGTTCAAAGCACGGTCCACATCCTGTACAAAAATGTGAATGTGGAGCAGCCAGGATTTTTGTGATGATGTCTCTAACTCTCCCTTCCCAAAAGTGACCAGTTTATAACCCCCTCCCCTACCTCCACTCCCCACTCCTCCTCCTCCCTCTCCTCTCCTATCCCCCTAACTTCTGAGGCCCCTAGGGAAGGTCAGGGTCGGGTTCAGGGTTCAGGGCGGGCTCGCTAAGGCGGGATGGGCAAGAACCTGCTGAACTCCCTCGGGGCCAAACTGTCTCAGCTGAAGGTGATGTGCGGATTGTCTGTGGATTCGGCAGCCAAAGAGGAGCGGGCTGTGGCGGCCGTCAGACGAGAGCCCGTGCCCGCCACCTGCTTCCTCTCCCTCCACAGCAACAAGAACCTCGACCACCGCCTCAACACCGAGTTCAAGGTCAGTTCTCTGTGTGTTCGGTGTGTGTGTGTGTGGTGCGTGGTGTGTGTGTGCGTGTTGTGTGTGTGGTGGTGTGGTGTTTGTGTGTGTGTGTGGGGGGTGGGGGGAGGGGTGGTTGTGGCGTGTGTCGATCTAGTTTTTTAAAATTTTTTATATCTCTGTATATTGTGTGTGTGAGAGAGAGAGATGGAGAGCTCTCTCTCTCTCTCTCTCTCTCTCTCTCTCTCCTTCTCTCTCTCTTCTCTCTCTCTCTCTCCTCGTGTGTGTTATTTAAGTGTTTGTGTGAGGATTTGGGAAAATGGATGGGAAATGAGTGTGGTAAGATGTGGTGTGGTGTAGCATAGTGTTGTGGTGTTGGTGCTGTCGTGCGTGTGTGCATGCACGTGCGCGCGCGCGTGTGTGTGTGAACATGAAGGCATAAGATGTTTGTGATGGTCTATTGCTCTTGATACAACATCTTTACAATGTTCATGACTGTCTTGGCTCATCTGTGTACTTGTCTGTCTGTCTGTCTCCTGTTGTTGTTGTTGTTGTTGTTGTTGTCTGTGCACACGTTTGTTTATTCCTTATTTCTGCATACAAGCCAACCAGCCAGCCAGTCCGCTTTTGATCCCTCTTTGCCTGTCTCTCACTATCGATTTCTCCGCCTCTGTGTATGCCCGTCGATCTGTTTCTTATATCTATCTATAATACCTCTCTGTATGTGTATATGTGTGTGTGTGTGTGTGTGGGGTGTGTGTGTGTGTGTGTGGTGTGTGTGTGTGTGTGTGTGTGTGTGTGTGTGATCTGTTTCATATCTCTCTGTGTGTGTATGTCTGTGGATACATTTCTCTGTCTTTCTGTTTGTCTGTTTAAACTTTTCTGAATTCTATTACTGCGTTGATATTTTAAACGACAATGTGTTGTTTTACATCATGTCATATACAGTGGAGAGACATTTTTCCATAATTATGTAAGCGGACGATAAAGGCTGTATCTTGTATCCTGTTCAATCTTTATCATAATCATACTGAGAGGTTTGATAGAACATAAGGAAGAATACACTTATACATATGCACATGTGCATGCGCACACACGCGGACGCGTGCACAGACACACAGACACTCACAAACTAAGATACAGACAGACATGTAATAATAATAATAATAATTTTAAAAAATGGAATTTATATAGCGCTGTATCTTGCACAGACAAATCAAAGCGCTTGCACTCAACTCATTCTTACACAGTCATGCAACCAATAGCAAGTAATAGTTCTAACAAGTCCAAATGCACACACACACACACACACACACAACACACACACACACACACACACACACACACACACACACACACACACACACACACACACACACACACCGTTATACACTTTGGCAGGGTGATGGAATTTTTGGCTGTTGAAAAGCAGGGATAGCTATGAAATGAAACAGGAGACAGATAGACGCACGCACCTACACACACAGACACACACAGACACACACACACACACATTCACTCTCTCTCTCACACACACACAGACATACACACATACACACATTTTCTAACTAACTCGATGACGAAGTTTAACAAAAGAAATACGGACATAATACAGAGCAGTATCGGTGTCCAGCGCAGAAAATCGATAGTTTTAGAAGTGCACGGACAATTCTCAAGGTCAGTTCTAGTTTCTGAACTTCCTGGCCAGATTCCTTCAAACGAAAAACCTTGAAAACCAAGGCCAGGGAGCAAAACTGAAGACAGAAACACCAACCACGCTGGCTGCTTGTAGCTGGGGCTAGTGCTCGTTACGCTGCGGATTTGACAGCATTGCTAGTGTGTGTGTGTGCGTGTTTATGGCGATCATTTGCAAGATACTCTTTAGGTTGGAACCTGGAGCATTGAATGTGGGCCGCATAACTCGAACTTTGCTTTGCTTGTTTCTGTCTTCCTTCCTTCCTTTCTTTCTTTCTTTTCCCCCTTTTCTTTTCTTTTCAGTTGATTCCTTCTTTCTTTTTTGTTTCACGTAGATATTTACCGTCTATCTGTCTGTCTATGTGTGTATGTATGCATTATGTGTCATGTATGTATGTACCTCTCTATCTATCAACCTATCAACCTATCTCTCTATCAACCTATCTATCTTTCTGTCTCTCTGTCTATCTATCTATCTATCTATCTATCTGTCTGTCTGTCTGTCTGTCTGTCTGTCTGTCTGTCTGTCTGTCTGTCTGTCTGTCTGTCTATCTATCTATCTACCTTCCTATGTATGTATGTATGTATCTCTATCTATCTTTCTATCTATCTATCTATCTATCTATCTATCTATCTACCCATCTACCCATCTATCAGTCTGTTTGTATTAGCATGTCTGTCTGTCTGCCTGTCTTTATATTTCTCTGTCAGTGAACCTGTGTGCCTGCTAGTGTTTGTTGTCTGTGTGTCTGCCTGTGTGCATCTTTTAATTAAACTGCCTGACTGTCCCTCTTCTGCCTTTCTGCCTATGGGTGAAATCTAGAGTAAAAAACAACAACAACAACAACAACAACAACAACAGCATCTTCTTTTTATTAACTACCCTTAGGAATCCATTTGATTTAGCTGGATTTCTTTCTCTTTTGGGGGGTGGGGTGGGTGGGAGGTGTCTTATGTGTGTCAAAGATTAGAGAAAAGTCAGACTACATCTTCGATGTTCTTCCTCGCTGTCTAATGACGAGGTGCTATTCTAAAGCCCTGTGCTGTCGTTGGTTATTCTGAAGCCCTGTGCTGTCGTTGGTTATTCTAAAGCCCTGTGCTGTCGTTGGTTATTCTAAAGCCCTGTGCTGTCGTGGTTATTCTGAAGCCCTGTGCTGTCGTGGTTATTCTGAAGCCCTGTGCTGTCGTTGGTTATTTTAAAGTCCTGTGCTGTCGTTGGTTATTCTAAAGCCCTGTGCTGTCGTTGGTTATTCTGAAGCCCTGTGCTGTCGTTGGTTATTCTAAAGCCCTGTGCTGTAGTTGGTTATTCTGAAGCCCTGTGCTGTCGTTGGTTATTCTGAAGCCCTGTGCTGTCGTTGGTTATTCTGAAGCCCTGTGCTGTCGTTGGTTATTCTGAAGCCCTGTGCTGTCGTTGGTTATTCTGAAGCCCTGTGCTGTCGTTGGTTATTCTGAAGCCCTGTGCTGTCGTTGGTTATTCTGAAGCCCTGTGCTGTCGTTGGTTATTCTGAAGCCCTGTGCTGTCGTTGGTTATTCTGAAGCCCTGTGCTGTAGTTGGTTATTCTGAAGCCCTGTGCTGTCGTTGGTTATTCTGAAGCCCTGTGCTGTCGTTGGTTATTCTGAAGCCCTGTGCTGTCGTTGGTTATTCTGAAGCCCTGTGCTGTCGTTGGTTATTCTGAAGCCCTGTGCTGTCGTTGGTTATTCTGAAGCCCTGTGCTGTCGTTGGTTATTCTGAAGCCCTGTGCTGTCGTTGGTTATTCTGAAGCCCTGTGCTGTCGTTGGTTATTCCGAAGCCCTGTGTGTCGTTGGTTATTCCGAAGCCCTGTGTGTCGTTGGTTATTCCGAAGCCCTGTGTGTCGTTGGTTATTCCGAAGCCCTGTGTGTCGTGGCCTGTGCCCCTGTGTGATACTTCCCTAGCCACCACCCACCTCCCCTCCCCCTTCTCTCACACACTGTATCTGATCTGCTGAGGTCAGAGGGCAGAGACAGGTCAGAGTGCAAGGACAGCTCAAGACTATTCCCATAGAATTAATCAATAGAGAGAGAGAGAGAGAGAGAGGGAGAGAGACATAGAGACAGAGACAGTGAGAGACAGAGAGAGAGAGACAGAGATAGGGATAGAGAGGGACAGACACAGAGAGTCAGAGAGAGGCAGAGAGTGAGAGAAAGAGACATATATTAATTTTTTAAAATATTTTATTCTTTTATATCGAGGATAATGGAATAAGGACTTATGTGATTTTTTTTTTACATTTAGTCCCCGTGTGTATGCGGTTTTGTAAATTTTGTCATCTGTTCCCACCGGCACACAATGGCCTACTCGTACGAAAAGCGGAACAGGATTTAACGTGTGCACAAGATGTTCTGCGTGCGTTCACACGGGGCCTCGGTTTATAGTCTCATCCGGACTTTTGGGGAGAGTGGAGTCTGCACTGATGTTAACTCCAGAGGAAAATATCCTCCTGAACGGGAATCGTCAGATTGCGAGCGCAATGTTCTAACCACTAGGCTATCCTGTCTCCTCCCCCCCCCCCCCCCCCCCCCCCCCCCCACCCCGCGAAGAGACAGAGAGAGATGGATGCGCTGTACGTGCTCTTTCAAGTTAAACGTTTCTTTTGTTAATTCGTTATCGCTGCCCTCCCTATTGCTTTCTGTTCGCTTAAAAACGGGTTTCAGCCGGCATTTGATCAATTTGAAAATGTCAAAACATCGTTTCACTTCTACCAGCTGTGCTTTGGGGTGACAAAATGGTAAGAAGTTTCCTTGATCACACATCTGTACCAGCTGTGCTTTTGGGAGACAAACTGGTAAGAAGTTTCCTTTATCACACATCTGTACCAGCTGTGTTTTTGGGTGACAAACTGGTAAGAAGTTTCCTTTATCACACACAGCCTTTGTCAACAGTAGCTGGTATGCATGGAAATAGCTATCAGTCCGAACAGTCTCTTGATAGCTCTATTGTCTGGTTTTTCCGATTTTCCAGAGTCATACACCTTTTTGTATAGAACATAACGATTGAGGAAGAAAAAAACCCCTACAGTACTCTGAAGTGTCAAAAAATTGTGTTAAAAAGTTTTCTGAAATATTAAACCATTATAAATTGGAAGAAAAAAACCCACACAAGAATGTTTTTGTGGTATTATCATAAATATGAATACTGCAGTATTTACAATATTTTAATGGGAGAAAACTTTTTCTCTAAGAAGGTTCTTTTCCATAGAGGTATTGCCTTTTATCGCCAACTGCTGTCACGTGAAGTTGCAAGGAGACCACATGAAAAGTGAGATTGATAAGTTTTTCAGATTTGGTAACTGGAGAGGAAGCACTTCCTGCCAAATTATCACACGCACAGAGAAACAGACAGCCAGCCAGCCAGACAGACGGACACACACACGCACGCACGCACACACACGCACGCACGCACACACGC
>CM054140.1:75301127-75323627 GCA_028751875.1 Rapana venosa
TGAGCATATATATATATATAATATATATATATATATATATATATATATATATATATATATATATATACTGTAATTTTGTCCACACCTCAATCACTCCTGCCCTCTAAAGACACGTTTACAAACCAGTGGGAAACTGTCGAGAGGGAAAGAAAAGTAATAATGATCATGATAAAAAACAAACCCTGACCCAATAACAGAGGGAAAAGGGCAGGAAGGGAAACAAACAGTGTTGAGGGGCAACATGGATCACTTCCACTCTTTCTGCACAGCACTACAGCCAGCTCTCAACAAACAACAACAACAACAACAACAACAACAACAACAATATAATTCTGCTGCTGCTGCAGCCTGCCAAAAATAGACGTGCGTGTATCTCCAGAGGTTTGAGGTCATGGTGCATAAGGTAACGGTTAGGCCATATAAAAGTCATCCCATGTCATTCATTCATTTGCTCATTCATTCATTTGCTCGAACAGTCATTAGTTCAGTTCTTTTGCTTGATTGGGAGGGGGGGGGGGGGGGGGGGGAGTGTTGGGATGTTAAAAATTCCCAAACACTTTTCTGTCTTTTCATTCATTTATTTGCTTATTTGGACATGATTCAGTTCTTCATTTGTTTGATTTTATATTTCATCTGCCTCAAACCCCTTTTTCTTTCTCTCTGTTCATTTTTCTTTCTTTTCTTTCTTTCTTTCTGTTGTTTCTTTCTTGCCATATTAATTTTCTTTCCTTTTGCTTTCTTCTTCCTTCTTTGTCTCCTTTCTATCCTGTTTCTCTTCCATCGTTCCATCATTTTCCCATTTTTTTTACTGCCTTACTGCTTTTCTGTCACCAATCGATTTTTGTAATACCCCACTACCCTCCCCCTCATTTTTTCTAAATTATTTTATTGATGAGCTGGCAAGCTGTTGTTATAATACGTATGCCCTTCTATTGTTGTTATGTGCACAATCCGATTGTTTGTGTGTTCTAAGGCCTCGTTTGAAAAGCAACTGGAAATTCTTGAGAGTGGGGAAAGAACCAAACAAAAGCAAAACACACAACAGGCAGCAAAGCAAAAACAACAACAACAAACAAAACGAATCCAACCCCCAAAGAAAAGGACAGAAGCAGAGGGAACCTCGGGAAGTTAAACAGCGCTAGAAGGATAAAAGGGATCTGCACAGGCTTTCCCCACAGCAGACTAGATGCCCACGAACATCCGCTGCATGCCTGGGCCTGCCCAGAATGGACGTGCGCTCACTTCCGCAGGCTGAACTGACACCAGACAGACCAGGTCATGACTCCCGGGTCTTTTGAGATGATGAGTGTCTGCCTGTCAGTATTGTAAGAGCTGTTCATGGGATGAATAAAGTGCTTTTGACTTGTCTTGACTTAGACTTGACTTGAAACTACCCCCTCCTTCTTTTTCACGTTGTCTTATTCGTTTGTGCATTCATTCATTCATTTACTTGTTGGCTCATTTACTTCATTCTTGTTTTGTTTGATTCTTCATGTCGTTTTCCATTCAGCAAAACGATTTTGTCTGTCTGTCAGTCCCTGTTTCTTTGTTTTCTCTCTTTCCTTCCTGTCATCCATTTTTCTTCTATTTGTTGTCGTTGCTTAATTCCTTTCTTTCTTCTTCTTTCTACTCTTCCTTCTGTTCTGCTTTCTCTGTTCAGCTCCTAGTTTTGTTCTGTCCGCGGTTCATCTCTGTTTGCGCTCTATATTTTTTCTGCATCTCCTTGGTAATGAACTGACAGCCTGTTTCTCACTGGTTTCATCACTCTGTGATTTGGTTAGCTGTTCGATCACGTATGCGTCTATATGATATGTTTGCAACCCCCCCCCCCCCCCCGGATTTTTAAAAATAAAAAGGTGTGAGGGGGGGGGGGGGGTGTAGAAGGAGAAAAATCAAGAAAAACCTCCACCCATCAAAAACCATGACCCCCCCATTACCTTCCCCTATTCCGTGTTCTTGTAGACCGCTGGGGCACCACTGAAGATTTTGCAACCAGCTTCCTCTACTCTTTGCGTTTTTCAGCTTTCCGTAGCAAGTCCCTGTACTCAAGCCACTCCACTCTCTGGTGTTGTCTTCACATCATTTTCTCTGCCTCGTCACCCTCCTCCTGATACTGTTCCCCGTAGACCCCCCCCCCCCTCACACACACACACACACACAGCCCACATGAAGTGTAACAGCAGCTGAGGGATGATATTGAAGCCTGTGCCCTTTTGGCGGATCAGCGGCCAGCGAAAATCGTTTCATGCGCAACCTGCCAACGTGGACACCTGTGCAATCTCCACAACTTGAGAGAGAGAGACAGAGAGACAGAGAGAGACAGAGAGAGACAATGACAATGACAAAGGTTTATTGTGTTAAGCAAATATGCCCATTCACAAGGGGACATCGGGGTGGGGACTGGGCACAAAATACACATAAATAACACAATCAATGTACCCTGCATACAACAACAACAACACATAATTTGATTTTAATTTGAGACACACAGAGAGAGACAGAGAGACAGAGAGACAGAGAGAGAGAGAGAGAGAGAGAGAGAGAGAGGGAGAGAGAGAGAGAGGATGGCTGGCACTCGAGGGCTAGGGCTTTGTTGTAGGAAAATTCTGCCTTTTTCCAAGACACATTCGTTTATTCAATGGGGTTTTGCTTCATCACTAAGTTGTTCAGTTTTGTTTTGTTCAGTTTTGTTTGTTGTCTTTGTAGTTTTCAATCTGTGTAGCAGTTCCCCAAACCTTTCTTTCCATCTTTTGTATGTTCTGGTATTTTCTTTTTTTTCTTATTTCCTTTTTTTTGTTTCTTTATATCTTTTCCTTTCTTTTTCTTTCCTCTCTTCTCCCCCCTCTCCCCCCCTAACCAATCTTTTATTGCTTTGATATTCTGTCTCTTCCACATCATTACCAGGGATAAGCTACTTGATACTCACTGCTGCCTGGTATGTGTCGAAATGGTGTCCACCATCATTGTTGATGATCAGTTTTAGGTCCTGAAGACATGTTCGTACAGTATCGGAAATCCAGAGGGAGAGAGAGAGATGGGGGGGGGGGGGGGGGGGGGGGCAGAGGGGAGAGAGACAGACAGACAGAGAGAGGGGGAGAGAGAGAGCGAGAGAGGCAGGGAGGGGAAGATAACTGGGGGAAACCAGAGGAAGGTAAACAGGGTTTGAGGGATGAAATGGATTGCTGAGCCTCTTCTCCCTAGCAGCCCGTCGCCTGCCAATAAAACTCCCTCTAACGCTGCAGCCGCCAAAAATAGATGCGCGTGCTCCTCCACCAGAGTTTAAGGTCATTCCAGGAGAGGTCATGGTCATGCCATATCAAAATCCACCCCTTTTCATTCATTCATTTATTCTTCATTTATTCATTCATTCACTCACCCAATCAATCTTTGATTTTGTAGTGGTTGGTTTGCTCGTTCGTTGTCTTTAGGGTCAGGGAAGGTAAAGCAGCGAGGGAGAGGAGATGGGCGCCGCCCTCAATATGCTGGCCTCTAGAGAAGTTGAGGTCTCTGACGCCTCGCTCCCCTACGACCTTATAGATTATGGGACTCCTTTACCTTTACCTTTTACCTTTTTGTCAACAATGGAAGGACAACGGATTAAAACAAACTACATGTGAAAATAACAACAACAAACACAACCAAATAAAGCAGTAAGGAAGCCAAGCAGTGCTGGAGTGTGGAACAGGTTTATTATTGATTGTTATCATGGGTTTTCCCCCCTGTGAGACAGGGCGATAACAAACCAACAACAATCCGTTTTGTGCGCGAGGCCTTTGACCCTCAAGTCTGGTGATGGATAGCAAACAACACGAGACAGTTTAAACAAATGAGAAAGAAAGGTTTCTATTGACCTCTGCTGTTATTTTTTTGGGGGGTGGGGGGGATTTCTTTCCTCAACTAGACCTCCAAAAGTCACCAGCGGTGAGATGTGGCGTATGTGACCGATTACCTACCATTAAGGGAGCCGCATTCCGGCTTGGGGGATTACTAGTGAATCTGTGTAAGTAGAGTGGTCCTGTGCCGAGCAGCATTGCGCGACTGGCCGCCATGTGTTGTTTGGAAGCCTTGTGCTGGAGGAGTGGTGGTTCAAACCTGGTGTTGGTTGCCCCAAGCAGTGGTCTGGGCAGAAAGCAGAGAGGCAGTGTGGGGGATGCTGACGGACATGGCGTGCTGACCAAACGCCCATCGTCAAGGACTAGCGTTTCTCACCCACGTCAGTTGTTGTGTTGATGGTAGGCCGGGTTCGCTGGGTATGGTATGGTGCGCTTCTTTTGTAGTGAGAGTCTGCTTTTTGTTTGTCTTTTTTCTGTTCTGTTCTTGTATTCTTTCTTTCTTTCCTTCTGTCTGTCTGTCTGTCTGTCTGTCTTCCTTCCTTCCTTTTTTTTTCTTTTCGTTCTTGTTCTTCTTGTTCTTGTTCTTGTTCTTCTTCTTCTTCTTCTTCTTAATAATAATAATAATAATAATAAATGGAACTTATATAGCGCTATATCTTGCAAAGACAAATCAAAGCGCATGCATTCAACCTACTCTTACACAGTCATGCAATCAATGATAAATAATCAAAAGTTTAAACAAACAGATATTACAAACAGGGTGCGCTGCAGACAAAAATCTATGAAATAAAATTTCAATAGTCAAATGTTTTTCAAACGCACACACTCACACAGGTCGTATACTTTAGCAGGGTGATAGGACATGAGTTAGTGAAGGTGGGATAGTTCTGATATGAAACAGTAGGGGGGAAATTTTAGGTTCGAAATAAATATGTCTTAAGGCTGGATTTAAATGTGTCATAACTAGGTTTCTGGCGAAGAGAGAGAGAGGGAGCTCATTCCAGGTCAATGGACCCGAAATAGAGAAAGCGACGGCCAACGGTCTTCTTCTTCTTCTTCTTCTTCTTCTTCTTCTTCTTCTTCTTCTTCTTCTTCTATCTTCATTTTCTATTTTTTTCTTCTCTCTCTCTTTCTTCTTCCTCCTTTCTCTCATCTTTTCTTCTCTCACTTCTTTTCTCTCCTCCTCCTTCCTCCTCTCTCCTCTTTTTCTTCTCCTCCCTTCCTTCTCCTCCCTCATCCTATTTCATCTCCTCATCCTCTTCCACCTCCTCCTCCTCCTCCTTTATCCTTCTCCATCTTCTTTCCATTCATAGTGTGAGGTTTAGTGCCTGAGAAATGGGGAGGGAGGGAGATGAGGCGCTGTTGTTCTGCCTGTACGTACTGTCCAGAGGCGGGTGTTGTGTTTCCTAGTGGAGTTCAATATTCCCCTGGTGGCCTGGCTCATCCCTGCTATACACCTTGTATTGCTGATGCCCGCACACTCCTCCCCCCCCCCCCCCCCCCCCCCCACTTCTGTCTGTTCTCCCCCTCCTTTTTTCGTCTGCCTCGCCCCCCCCCCCCCCCCCCCCCCCCCCCCCCCCCTCCCCCCCCCCCCCCCCCCCCCCCCACCCTGTCTTCACCCTCACCATGCTCAAGACAGATAATAAAATGCTGGTTGTAGTAGGTCAAGCTATCCTCCTTACTGGCTGGCGCCAAAGGAACTGAGAGAGAGAGAAGGGGGGGGGGGGGGGGGAAGGAAGGGGGGGGGGGAGACAGAGAGATAAGTACAGATACTACACTTTGATCATAGCCAAAAGGCTGAGAAACAAGAGAGAGAGACACACACAAAGACAGAGACAGAAATCAGAGACAGAGAGGGCAGACAGAAAGACAGGCAGGCAGGCACATCAGGCAGACAGGCAGGCAGGCACATCAGGCAGACAGACAGACAGACGTACATTGGTTAAGCCGAGCTCCGCTGTGTTGGGAGCTGTAAAGAGGACAGACAGTGGATCAATGGGGGAAGAGAGAGAGAGAGAGAGAGAGAGAGAGAGAGAGAGGAGAGAGAGAGAGAGAGAGAGAGAGAGAGAGAGAGAGAGAGATGACAATGGAGGGACACCCTGTATTCTTTCCTTCCTGAACAAAGATCACACATGATTCTCCTCTCCCTCCTCCCACCAAAAAGGCTGTCTTTCTTTCTTTCCTTCCTTCCTTCCTTCCTTCTTTTCTTTCTTATTATTGGTCATAAATCCTTCTTTTTCTTTTGTTAGCTTTTGCACAAAGACAGTGTGTATTGTATTGTATTACATTGTATTGCATTGAGTTGTATTGTTTGTGTGGATGGATGGATGTGTGTGTGAGAGAGATAGTATGTGTGTGTGGTGCGATGTGGCGTGCGCGCGCGCGCGCGTGTGTGTTTGTGTGTATATGCATGTATGCATGTATGTATGTATGTATGTATGCATGTATGTATGTATGTATGTATGCATGTATGTATGTATGTATGCATGTATGCATGTATGCATGTATGTATGTGTGTATGTATGTATGTATGTATGTATGCATGCAATACTTAGTTACCTGCACGTGTTGTCTTCCATGACGTGTTGTCACAGAAATAGATATCATCATCATCATCATCATCATCATCATCCATCATCATCATCATCATCATCAAGTAAACGCACACAGAGGCAGACAGACAAAAAGAAAGAAAGGAAAAAGGTACAGGCATACACAAAGGTAGCTGTATATCGATTCCGACACAGGCATGAGACAATAAACATGATTACACTCCAGCGCAGATATATTCATATATACTGTGTCAACACACCCGCTCATTCATATAGAGGCTGCGCGCGCGCGCGCACACCACACACACACACACACACACACACACACACACACACACACACACACACACACACACACACACACACACACACACACACACACACACACACACACTGTGACATAATATACTCACACACACCCTCACGCACAACATTGAGAGACAGACAAACAGACACAAACCCATACATGATATATAATTATATATCTTTAGACTAATCTTGTGCACGTATACACGCTGTCTGTTTTATACTTTTGGCTCTAGCATCACTTTCAAGTGGAAGGGTGTTAAACCGAAGAACTAACTGCTGTGGTGAAACAAAGCAGATAGAAAGCATAGCGTTGCGCTGTGTTCTCACTCCCTCCTTGACAAGGCCCTTCCAGTTTCACCCACAGAAATCATACCATACTACATACCATACCATACCATACCATACCACACCGTGCCGTACCGTACCGTGCCGTACCGTACCATGCCGTACCGTACCATACCATACCATACCATACCATACCATACCATACCATGCCGTACCATACCATACCGTACCATACCATACCATACCATACCATACCATGCCATGCCATGCCATGCCATACCATGCCATGCCATGCTATGCCATACCATACCATGCCATGCCATACCATACCATACCATACCATACCATACCATACCATGCCATGCCATGCCATGCCATACCACACAACAGAATACAGCACCGCACAATACGATGTGATTCATGCAAGACCAGATGCTGAGCTAACGCATAATCTATTGTTTTATCACACTGCACGGTTCCAGCCCGGAGTTCCATTGCGTGCCTGCGTGTGTTGTGGGGGGGGGGGGGGGGGGGGGGGGGGGGGGGGGGGGGGGGTGCGTGCATGTGTGCTGGCGTGTGTGTGTGCACAGACAGGGAGAAAAGTCTAAAAGAAGGATGGTAAATTGACAGTGGGAGACAGTGAAGTTGTCAATACCGCTTAACAGAGAGCAGCCCAGGTACCTGGTACTGACAAAAAAGAGTAGTCAATACATGACGTAATGTCTATTTTTAAACCTGTCAAAGCCTGACGTCAGAGTTGATTTGGTTGTAAAGTAATAAAGACAGCCCCAATTGGGGAAGGTTCCATACCGTGTGTGTGTGTGTGTGTGTGTGTGTGTGAAGTCAAGTCAAGTCAAAATTTTATTTCCAGATGGTACATTGAATAAGCAATGCATTTACTTTTTTTCATCAAGCCATCTATCTAAGAACAAATTTCTTAATGATTATACTAAAATACTACATTATTACATCATTTACCATTAAATTAAACCAGTAAAAATGGAAAATCGATAAGGTAATACATTGAAAATACAAATTACCACACATACACGCACACACATACTCATACACACACACGTGTGTGTGTGTATGTGTGTGTGTGTGTTCTTTTATTTATTTCTATATTTTGACACAAAATTTAATGGCCTACTCTTCCGAGAGGCGAGACAGGTTTTATTGAACGTGTCTGCAAGATGTTCTGCGTGTGTTCGCACACCGAACCTCAGTTTATAGTCTCACCCGAAGATGTGCGTGCGTTTGTATGTGTTTGTGTTTGTGTGTGTGTGTGTGTGTGAGTGATATTTTCTGGCATGTGATACAATCTAGCCCTAGTCGGTGACCTCGAACTTAGATAGGGAAAGTGTCTGACTGCAAGGTGCCACAGTGGTGAAGCTTCAATCACCGCCGGGACCTCTGATGATCTGAAGGCTCATCCAGGAACTTATTTTATTTTATAATTTTATTTTATACCACTTTAAGTCACGAGATTTCTCTGCGTGAAATTCGGGCTGCTCTCCCCGGGGAGAGCGCGTCGCCACAAGAGCAGCGCCACCCTTTTTTTTTGGTTTTTTGTTTTGTCTGCAACTGTATTTGTTTTCCTATCAGAGTGGCTTTTTTCTAAGAATTTTGCCAGGGACAACTCCCTTGTTTCCGTGGGTTCTTTTACGTGCGCTGAAAATTTTGTGTAACACACGGGACCTCGGTTTATCGTCTCATCCGAAAGACTAGCGCCCAGACCACCACTCATGGTCTAATGGATGGGGAAAAATTTCGGGCCCAAACGGGGTACGAACCACGCACACACCCGACCCGGACTTTTCGCATTCTAGACAGGCGCGTTACCTCTAGACCACCGATCCACATGAACACACACACACGCGCACGCACGCACACACACGTGTTGGTGTACATATATATAATGTATGTGAGAGAGAGAGAGAGAGAGAGAGAGAGAGAGAGAGAGAGAGAGAGAGATCATGGTTTTTCCCCCCTAATTCTTTTGTTTCAAGGATGATGGAATACTCATTCGTGCTTTTTTTTTTGGGGGGGGTGGGGGGGGGGGGGGGGGGGTGGGGGGGGGGTTGCATCCAGACCACGTGCGCATAAGTTTATGGTATTGTCAGTTTTGTCATCCCTATCTACCCGCAGGAAATGACCTACTCTTGCAAAAGGTAGACGGGGGTTATAACATGTGCGTAAGGTCTTCTGCGTGCGTTCGCACACGGGGCCTCAGTTTATAGTCTCCCCCACCCCCCTGAGGAGAGAGAGAGCGAGAGAGAGAGAGAGTGTGAGAGAGAGAGAGAGGCAGACAGAGAGAGGTAGTGGGTACAGGTGGAGCAGAGCACAGAGACAGGTGGGGGAAAGGGGAGAGAGGCTGTATAGAGAGGAGGGGGAGAGAGAAGGTGACAGACAGACAAGCTGTACACCAGGAGGCAATGAGGGAGCAGCAGCTGCCGACACACTAACTGTCATGGGTTAGTAGTGTCTCCACATGATTTATACTCTCTTTTGTTGTCCTCCTTGAAGAAGAGAGGAAGAGAGAGAGAGAGAGAGAGAGAGAGAGACAGAGAGAGAGACAGACAGACAGACAGACAGACAGACAGACAGACAGACAGGCATACTTGTCTCTCTTCTGCTTCATGACTGTCACCGTAAAGAAACGAATTAACAGAAACTTGCCAGGCAGTGCTTTAGATACTGGGATACCTCTAGCTCTGCTCCTGTGTACCTTTCTGGCCTCCTCCTTCAGCTCTGTGTCCCTTCTCGCACCTCCTCCGCACCTCCACTGATACTGTCTTGTCTGTGTCATAGTCCCACCTTTCCAACAGAGCCGTGGGCTGAGCCATCTCTCTCTTTTCAAGCCTTTTCTTGTTGGAAGTCTCTCCCGTACTCAATCAGACACAACTCAACTTTTCAATCTTTCAAGTCCAGCCTTAATACACATCTTTCACTTTTAATAATAAGTAAGTATGTGCGCGCGCGCGCGAGCGTGTGTGTGTAGGCATGCCTGCGTGCGTGTGCGTGCGTATGAGTACTTGTGTTTTGGAGCACGCGGAAAGACGGGGTGTTTTCAGGTGGGGGGCTGGTTAACAATGATGGTTAACCAGTGAGGAGAATGGGTTAATTAACCTTTTCCCTATGGGTAACCCGCTATAGGGTAACCAACCATCTACTAACCCTTCCCTCCGTATCACCCACTACTGGGTTACAGTAGCATACACATGTACGCAGTGCACATGTACTGGGAAAGAGCGGTTCTCTCCCTTAGCGTAGGGCGTAGATTGCCCCAAACCCGTATCAGCATACGATCTCAGGTTCTGACCATCATAAAGGGCTGTGCATGCACGCTGTGGCCTTTGGCGACACGTGATCTCATTGGCTATAGAGCCGTAAAACCTGGGCCTAGATCAGATGTACCTGTAAGGTGTAGCATTATCTATGTGCATGTCTGATAATGACGATATATATATAAGCTGTTTTATAGCAGAGCGTCAGTGAGAAACCAGAAAGAAGGGCCCTAGTCCTGGAGGCAAAAGGCCTTGAGGGGGGGGGGGGGGGGGGGGGTAGAGGGGGAGAGGGAGAGGGGGAGAGAGGGAGGGGAGGAGGAGGGGATCTATTAGGGGATCTATTAGCGCATCTTTAGGAAAGACAGGTTCTGTGATTTTTAGACGTCGCAAATTTCTGCAATAAATCTATGACACAGCTTTAAGAAAAGATGAAAGCTCGCTCTCTCTCTCTCTCTCTCTCTCTCTCTCTCTCTCTCTCTCTCTCTCTCTCTCTCTCTCTCTCTCTCTGTCTCTCTCTCTCTCTCTCTCTGTCTTCTGTCTCTCCCTCTCTGTGCGCGCACGCACACATGCACTGCTGCGTGTGTAATGGGGTAAGCTCACGATGTGTAGAATTAATTGTCCTCAAAATTCAGGAACAATGTAGAATCACACGGCTTTTGTTTTTTTAACCGTCGTTACATGCCTGACTGTTTTCTCATCATCTACGACAAATCAGTGCGGCTGTTTTCACGCCTCTCATCCCGAATCACTTCACACACCACACACACATACCACACACACACACACACACACACACACACACACACACACACACACACACACCACACACACACATTGAATAAGCAATTTTTTTTCTCCAGAATTCTTGTTTATGCTTTTTTCATAATAGTTGTTTATTGCGATTGATTAGTTATGTGCATACCCCTCCCCCTACACACACAAAGCACGTACGCGCGCGCACACACACACACACGCACGCACGCACGCACACACACATACACACACTTTCCCGTCTGATATACTATTTAGTGGAAGGTCGTTTAAACTGAAGAACTACTACTACTACTACTATACTACTATACTACTACTACTATACTACTACTACTACACACACACACACACACACACACACACACACACACACACACACACACACACACACACACACCGGCCTATTGCAGCAGACTGTTGCTGCGGCACCTACCTACCTACCTACCTCATCAGCAGTCCACAGGGAGCTGGCTGCTGGCTGTGTCTGTCTGGCCTCACTGCCAGGCTGAGGGAGGGAGGGAGGGAGATGCTATCCACCTTTTAAAACCAGTCTTGAATAAAGCGGAAGACTGAGAACCTTGGCAGTCATTTATGATGTTTTGTACAATCCTCCATATTCATAAAGGCGCGACAGGAATGAGAGAAAGAGAGAGAGAGAGAGAGAGGGGTGGGGGGGGAGAGAAGAGAGGGAGAAGCATCAATAATTCTAAAACCGAGACTCAAGGGGCTACTAGGTCTGAACAATGCGATCTCCAGACGAAGAAGAAAGTGATAGTCTACCTCTGACAGAGGCGGGACAAAAAGGCCCCCCCCCCCCCCCCCCCCCCCCCCCCCCCCCCCCCCCTAGCAGCCAGCGTAAAGGAAGGCGCCCCTGAGGCAGGGCACACAGGACACAGACTCGCTCTGCTCCTCGGGATGCTTTCCTCCCTGCAGCGGATTCCTGCAGGATCAGGATCACCTCCAGGATCATCAGCGGATCCAGTTAGGGTTCCGGCAGTGCCACTGATACCTCAGCTCTGTACTCGCTGGTTCCACACCCTCCCCGGCCTTTTGCTGTTGATGTGCATCTCCGTGCCAGCCGTTGCCTGGAGCGCTAGGGATGTATCAAGCTTGCTGTTGCAGTGGCGGTGAGGTGAGTGATGTTAACTCCAGGGGGCGAAATCCCTCGAGCGGGTGCTTCGGTGGTGGCTCGAACCCGGGCCGTCAGATCACGAGCACAGGTCTCTAACCAGCTGGCTACCCCACTTCCCAGGTCGATTTCGAATTAATTTTATGAATATATTCTGGAAATAACGTAATTATTCGAACAACACGAAACATGAGCTAGAGCATCAACAAGCGTAAAGCTTGCACCGTGCTCAGGATGTTAATAGCAAACATACCTCACACATACACTTGGAACATGCTCAGGCTGTTAATAGCAAACATACCTCACACATACACTTGGAACATGCTCAGGCTGTTAGTAGCAAACATACCTCACACATACATACATACATGTACTTGGAACATGCTCAGGCTATTGATAGCAAACATACTTCACACATACACTTGGAACATGCTCAGGCTATTAATAGCAAACATACCTCACATACATACACTTGGATCATGCTCAGGCTATTAATAGCAAACATACCTCACACACACACATACATACACTTGGATCATGCTCAGGCTATTAATAGCACACACACACACGCACACACACACACACACACACACACACACACACACACACACACACACCACACACACACACACACACACACATGCACTGGGATGGCGCGTGACAGAAGACAGCAGGCAGGAAGAACAAAACCAGCCAAGATGACACCGAACAAACAGACAGACAGACGTAACGGAGCGTAGACATTGGGGGAGGGGGGGGGGGGGGATAAAACGAGGGTTGGAGGGAGTGGAAGAGATATACAGACTCGCACCCACAGTTCTACCTACATACATGCAAACAAACAGAGAGACAGACGGATAAGTAGAGAGGGGAGAGGGTGTGGTTGATCAATACCCGCCGCCGCCTCGTGGAGTGCTCCAGAGGACTAACCAAGGACTACCATGACATGGCCCCTCCCCAGAGCTTTGTTGGAACCCTCGCCTGCTTTCTTTCATACACACCCCCCCCCCCCCCCCCCCCCCCCCCCCCCCCCCCCCCCCTTCCTTCCTCCACCTCGTCTTTCTCCTCCTTCCCCATCCTCTCCTGCATCCATTTTATCCTTTTTCATTCTTCCAAATCCCCCCCCCTCCTCTCCACCATCAACCATCCACTAGCCCTTTTTCTCCCGTTCGCTGGTGCTCCAGAGACAGCCGAAACGGGACGGGTTTGAAAGACGGTGATGGAATTGGGGAGTGGGTACAGGTGTCTGTCTGATGCTCTATTGTCGGTCCTCACTGCCCCATACCCTATCTCTACACTCCAGTCTGTCTGTCTGTCTGTCTGTCTGACCTTTGGTCAGTCTGTCCGCCCGAAAGTAATGTCGGCCTGTCTGTCTGTGTGTCTGTTTGTTTGTCGGTCGTTTGGCAGTCTGTCCGCCCTAAAGTGAATCAGTCTGCGTGTCTGTCTGTCTGTTTGTTTATCGGTCGTTTGGTCAGTCTGTCCGCCCTAAAGTATATCAGCCTGTCTGTGTGTCTTGTTTATCTGTTTAGTCAATCTGTCCGCTCCAAAGTGTATTGGTCTGTCTGTCTGTCATTTGCTCAATCTGTCCGCCCGTATCTCTCTCTCTCTCTCTCTCTCTCTCTCTCTCTCTCTCTCTCTCTCTACACACACACACACACACACACACACACACACACACCACACACACACACACATATATATATATATATATACATATACATATATATATATATATATATATATATATATATATATATATATATATATATATATTTATATTATATATATCAGTGTGTCTTTCTGCCTGCCTGTCCGTCTGCCCATCCTTTATTCCCAGCCTCTTTGTCTTGTGTCCTAGAACAGTGTCTGAGTGTCTGTCTATCAGCCAGTGTTTGTGCATGTCTAGTTGCCTCTATTTCATCTCTCCCTACTTCTTTCTCTGCCTTTATCTCTGTCTCTGTCTCTGTCTCTCTCTGTCTCTCTCTCTCTCTCGCTGTTGTATCTCTGCGCACACGTTAAATCCTGTTCCGCTTTTCGAAAGAGTTGGTCAATGTGTGCTGGTGGAAACAAATGACAAAATTTACAAAACCGCATACTCACAGGGACTGAATCTAAAAAAGCACATGTGTGCTTATTCCATTATCTTCGATGTCAAAGAATAAATCTCTCTCAATCTCTCTCTCTCTCTCAGTCTCTCTCTCTCTCTCTCTCTCTCTCTCTCTCTCTCTCTCTCTCTCTCTCTCTCTCTCTCTCTCTCTCTCTCTCTTCTCTCTCTCCATTTTTTCATTTCTTCCCACCTCTCTCTTTCTTGTATGGCTATTTTTATTTCTAAATAAAAAAAGAGGGCTTTTTCTGGGCAGACCCGTTCACCTCAGACTCCTGCATTCATGAAGACATGAATTCTGAACCTGGGTCTTTTTGCCTCTCAGTCTCCCTCCCTCTCTCTCTCTCGTTGACTGTGTATGTCTGCGCGCGCGCGCGCGCGCGCGCGCGCGTGTGTGTGTGTGTGTGTGTGTGTGTGTGTGTGTGGGTGTGTGTGTGTGCGAGCGTGTGTGCCTCTTTTCTTGTTCTTGTTCTTTTTTCCCCTTTTATATCAAGGATAATGGAATAAGCTCTTAAGTGATTTTTTACATCCAGTCCCAGTGTGCATGCGGTTTTGTAAATTCTTTAATCTGTTCCCACCGGCACACAATGGCCTACTCTTACGAAAAGCGGAACAGGCCTCTGTGTTTCTCTGTCTGTCTCTCTCATTTCTTTTTACTTCAGTTAGAAGTGTCTCAAATGATTTGTATGCAGTCCCTTTTATATTATAGGCTTGGCATAAAAGACTTCAGGATTTCTTAAACCCACTCTGATTGCATGAACCGTTATTAAACTCGGAGTGTGTGTGTGTGTGTGTGTGTGTGTGTGTGTGTGTGTGTGTGTGTGTGTGTGTGTGTGTGTTGTGTGCCGGCCTGTCTGCCTGTCTATGTATCTGTCTGTCTGTGCATGCTGCATGTCTGTGTGTGTGTCTGTGTCTGTCTGTATTGTGTATGTGTAAAAGACGTGTCCTCGATGCATGTTACTGTATGCATGTGTGTGTGTGTGTGTGTGTGTGTGTGTGTGTGTGTGTGATGTGGGCGTCACTGATGTCATAATTATAAGCTATAAAGCCCAGTCAGTTTATTTCATCCTTCTTTCTGTCTCTGTCTCTCTGTCGTTCTCTGTCTCTCTGTCTCTCTGTCTCTGTCTCTCTCTCTCTCTCTCTCTCTCTCTCTCTCTCTCTCTCTCTCTCTCTCTCTCTCTCTCTCTCTCTCTCTCTCCAAGTGTTTGTCAGAAAAGGTCGCCAGTCCTAAGGCAGGAGGTTGTTGTTGTTGTTTTTGTTGTTGTTTACAGCGATACATAAATGTATTAAGACAATGTGCGGAGAAAACAAAGAAGTAGAGGAGGCGACAACACCAGATCAATAGGGATATCTGATGATGATGATGATGATGTAATGGTGACGATGTAATGATGATGATGATGTTAGTGTTGATGATGTAATAATGATGATGATATAATGATAGTGATGATGTTGATGATGTAGTGATGGTTATGACAATGATGGTGATGATGATGATAGTGATGATGATGATTTTATTTTTGATTTATTTTATTCTTAGATTTCGAGGATAATGGAATAAGCCCTCATGTGCTTTTTAAAATCCAGTCCCCGTGTGTATGCGCTTTCGGAAATTTTGTCACCCGTTCCCGGTGATTATAGGTAGCGATTCAGGAGCGGCGCGCGCGCGCGGGGGTGTGTGTGTGTGTGTGTGTGTGTGTGTGTGTGTGTGTTCTTCTTTAAATGAACGTCCTTTCACATTAAGTTGTGCGCGTGTGTGTGTGTTCTTTAAATTAACGACCTTTCACATTAAGTTAAGTGTGTGTGTGTGTTCTTTAAATTAACGTCCTTTCACATTAAGTTAAGTGTGTGTGTGTGTTCTTTAAATTAACGACCTTTCATTAAGTTGAGTGTGTGTGTGTGTTCTTTAAATTAACGTCCTTTCACATTAAGTTGAGAGAGAGTGTGTGTGTGTGTGTAAGTGGAGTTTGTGTGTGTGTGTGTATGCGTACGCACGTGTGTGCGCACGCACGTGTGCGAGCGTGTGCATGCACGTGTACGAGCGTGTGTGTACGGGCGCGAGCTCATGTGTGCGTGTGCGTGCGCGTAAACGTGTGGGGGTACTCTGATCAATCCGTAACCCGCTCTAACCACATAATGTCGCAGCGGAATAACCAAGAAACAGCTAGGATGCTCTTACTCTGTGAGTGTGTGTGTGTGTGTGTGTGTGTTAGAGAGGGAGAGAGACACACAGAGAGAGACAGAGACAGACAGATCTCAGAAAACAAATCTTCCTGCGGATCAACTATCAACCTTCCACCCCCCCCCCTCTCCCCCAACTATCCCCCTCTCCATCTTTTCCCTTCTCCATTTTCAAGCACCGTTTTCCACATTCCAATTCTGTTACCTTCTCCCCTCCCCCCTCCTCCCTCCTCCCTCTCATTCTTTCTTCCTTTTTACCCCCCCCCCCCCCCCCCCCCCTCCTTCCCTTTGCTCCATCCACCTCTCCTCTCTGCCTCCTCCCGGTTTTCCTGTCCCCCGTCAGATCAGTCAGAAGGGAGGAAGGGAGGGAGGGAGGGAGGCTGACTGAGGCTCTGAATTACACAGCTGGCATCGAACGACACTGGAAGCCACAGAGACGGCGTGTTATTACTGTCTGCTGTTTTGTTGTTGTTGTATTATACATTTTTTTAAAGTCCCGTTGGATGCGTGTGCATGCTTGCTGTTTGTCGGTCTGTTTGCCTCTGAATATCTCTGTCTCTTTGTCTGTCTGTCTGTCTGTCTCTGTCTCTCTGTCTTCCCCTCCCTCCCACCCTCCACCCTCTCTCTCTCCCTCCCTCTGTTCTTTCTGACCATCTATCTATATTTGGATCTATATTTGTGTGTGTGTGGAGAGAGAGAGAGAGAGAGGGGGGGGGGGGGTAGGGGCAAAAGCAAGAACACCATCAGAACAAGTGGATAGAAAATGATCTGAGAAAAGACATGTGGAACCGGTATTAGGACATTTCTCTTATCGGCACTGTTAAACGCATTTTAGTGAGCGCGTGCGCGCGCACACACACGATTCAGGGTTTGATTCCTTTCATGCAGACACACATACGCACACGCACACACACACACGCACGCACGCACACAAACTAACCTCCCACTCCGCCTCCCCCCCCCCCCCCCCATATATAACCCCAGCTCACCCCCACCTCCACTCTCCACCCACCCTCTGACTCCTGTAACAGAAGACGAGGAAGGAGGAAGACAGAGAGGAGGAGGGGGGGGGGGGGGGGGTGATGATCTACCCACCCACGCATTCATCGATCATGATCACATATGACCTATACACAAAACTGCTTCACCAGCAGTAAACTGCCCCCCAACCCCCCCACCAACGATACCGAGTTTCTTTGATGACAGTGAGGGCGAGCGAGCCTAGCGTAAAACAATGGGGGGAGGGGGGGGGGGAACTGACGTGACGTTCCGAGGATCACCAATGGCGGAATGTTGCCTATGCAGCAGTCTGTCAACCCACCATAAAGGTGGCTGCATTCCGACTTGGGGAAATAGATGGATAACTAAACAGACAGGTGCAGAAACAACTAACTGAATAACGGGTTGTGACGGTTGACCGTGGCACCGTTACCTGTCGTTTTCTGCCTGACACGGGCGAAGGGTCTGGAGCGACTTCAGGCTTTAACAAACAAGCAAAACGCGCAAACCAACCAACCAACCAACCAACCAACCAACCAACCAACCAAATCAGTCTACAGGTAACCTTAAACAAACAAACAAACGAACCAAACAAATAGGCCTACAGGTAATCAAATGAAATAACAACAACAACAGCAAAAACAGTGTTAGTATGGCCTGACCATCCTGCTTTCCCATTCGGAGTTGGGTTTGGGTTTTTTGTCCCTGAGAAAAGTGAAGCTGACTGGCACAGCTCTCGCCGTCAAGCAGGCAAGTGACAAAGCAAAGTAAACAGACAGACAGACAAGCAGACAAACAAACTGACAAAGCAAAGTAAACAAACAAACAGACAGACAAGCAGACAAACAAACTGACAAAGCAAAATAAACAAACAAGCAAGCAAACAAACTGACAAAGCAAAATAAACAAACAACAAACAAGCAAACAAACAAACTGACAAGGCAAAACAAAAAAACAAATTGACAAACTGACAAAGCAAAATAAACAAACAAACAGACAAACAAACTGACAAAGCAAAGTAAACAAACAAGCAAGCAAACAAAGGCAGAAGAGTTTTTAGGGAGCTTGACAACACTGTCACCTTAATTTTTTTTTATTTTATATCTTACAACCTGTTTGGAGGTAAATGGCTGCTGAATTATTCTCTCTGTCTGGAAGAGTAGAAGGGAGAGAGAGAGAGAGAGAGAGAGAGAGAGAGAGAGAGAGAGAGAGAGAGAGAGAGAGAGAGAAAAGAGAGAGAGAGAGAGAGAAAGAAAGAGAGAGAGAGAAAGAAAAAAGAAAGAGAGAGAAAAGAGAGAAAGAAAGAAGAAAGAGAGAGAGAGAGGAGAGAGAGGAGGAGAGAGAGAGAGAGAGAGAGAGAGAGAACTCACAGACTTAGATAAATCGATACAAAAAATGAATATAAAACCACAACAAAGCACATACACTACAGTTGCAGTGCTCGTCATTGAAACCGTACACACACACACACAACGCGCGCGCGCGCACACACACACACTCTAACACGCACACGCACGCACGCGCACACACACACACACACACACACACACACACACACACACACACACACACACACACACACACACACACACACACCAAAAGAAATCTTAAAATATAAAAAAAAGTGCAAGGAAGAAACCCCAACCAACCCAAAACAAAGCAAACAAAAACGAAACTATTTCCAAAACCCCCAAAAAAAAGCCCCAAGTTGAAGAAAGACACGGAGAAGAAGAAGAAGAAGAAGAAGAAGAAGAAAAAGACGACAGCGGTCTTTGGCATAGACAGTAGTAGAGGCTAGAACTAAACTCCAAGTTGAAGAAAGAAAGAAAGACACGAAGAAGAAGAAGAAGAAGAAGAAGAAGAAGGAGATGAAGAAGAAGAAGAAGAAGTGAGAAGAAGAAGAAGAAGAAGAAGAAGAAGAAGAAGAAAAAGAAGACAGTGGTTTGTGGCATAGACAGTAGTAGAGGCTAGAACAAAACCCCAAGTTGAAGAAAGAAAGAAAGAAAGGCACGAAGAAGAAGAAGAGAAGAAGAAGAAGAAGAAGAAGAAGAAGAAGAAGAAGAAGAAAAAGAAAGAAGAAGAAGAAGAAGACAGTGGTTTGTGGCATAGACAGTAGTAGAGGCTAGAACTGAACCCCAAGTTGAAGAAAGAAAGAAAGAAAGGCACGAAGAAGAAGAAGAAGAAGAAGAAGAAGAAGAAGAAGAAGAAGAAGAGAAGAAAAAAAGAAGAAGAAGAAGAAGAAGACAGTGGTTTGTGGCATAGACAGTAGTAGAGGCTAGAACTGAACCCCAAGTTGAAGAAAGAAAGAAAGAAAGGCACGAAGATGAAGAAGGAGACAGTGGTCTGTGGCATAGACAGCAGTAGGGCCTAGCCTGACCATCCTACCCCTCTCGCTGCCTTCCTTCTGCTCCTTCCCTCCCAATGCCTGCTCCCTCCCTCCCTCCCTCTCTCTCTCTCTCCACTCCCCTTCACCCCCATCTCCTTCTTGTCTTAGAGGGGAAGAAAGAGGGATGAGCGAAGAGGAGGGAGGTGGAGGGGGGCAGGGATGAGAGAATCGATTATTTTCGTGATGCACACGGATGCACCCTCCTCGCCCTCTGATCGATAGCAGCAACGTGCATGTAGGCTGCACACATGGCCGCTCCTGTCTGTCTGTCTCTCTGTCTGTCTCTGTCTCTGTCTGTCTGTCTCTCTCTCTGTCTGTCTGTCTCTCTCTCTCTCTCTCTCTCTCTCTCTCTCTCTCTCTCTCTCTCTCTCCTCTCTCTGTGCCTGTCGTGTGTGTGTGATTCTCTGTCTGTCTGTCTTTATGTCTGTTGTCTGTGTCTTTCTGTCTGTCTGTCTGTCTGTCTGTCTCTCTTCTCTGTCTCTCTCTCTCTCTGTCTCTCTCTCTCTCTCTCTCTCTCTCTCTCTCTCTCTCTCTCTGCCTGTCGTGTGTGTGTGATTCTCTGTCTGTCTGTCTGTCTGTCTGTCTGAATAGTTGTCTCCCTGTGCCTGTACGTGCCTGCCTTCCTTCCTTCCTTTCTCCCGCCGCGCGTGTGTGTGTGTTTATTTATTTTTATTCTTTTATATCGAGGATAATGGAATAAACACTTATGTGCTTTTTTTTGTACATCCAGTCCCCGTGTGTATACGGTTTTGTAAATTCTGTCATCTGTTCCCACTGGCACTCAATGGCCCTGAGTGTGTGTGTGTGTGTGTGCACGCGCGCGCGCGCGCGTGTGTGTGTGTATGTGTGCGTGTGTGTGTGTATGCGGTCGCGCGCGCGTGTGTGTGTGTGAGTGAGACACCGCCTCTCTCTGTGCCTCCTATCACACACTCTCTGTCTGTCTGTCTCTCTGTCTGTCTGTCTCTCTGTCTGTCTGTCTCTCACTGTCTGTATCTCTCAATGTCTCTGTCTCTCTCTCTGTCTGTTTTTCCCTGCCTCCCACCTTCCCTCCTGTGTGTGTGGTGTGTGTGTGTGTGTGTGTGTGTGAGGATGAGAGAGGAGAGAGAGAGAGAGAGAGAGAGAGAGAGAGAGAGAGAGAGAGAGAGAGAGGAGAGAGAGAGAGAGCACCACATTTCAACTTGAGTAAGAAGTTTAAAAACGATGATTTTCCAGCCTGGATTGAGTGAAGAAAGAAAAGAAGAATGACGGAGATCCTGAGGTGTGCAGGAGCTCTGCATCTGTACCTGAGCAGGGGTCAGCTTTTTCTCGTGCACGGTTTAAAAATGGAGAAAACTAAAGTGCAGGTGATGTCACGCTAATCTGATTCCAGAAGAACTGAACGTACGCCCGTTAGGACTGTACGAAAATACCGACATCCCAGTGTATGTCTGTATCATTGACTGCAGAATCCTCCAACACAGGCCCTTCCCTGACCTGTCTCTGCCTGTGATGCCTCCTCCCTCTCCCCCCCCCTTCTCCCTTATATCCTCCTCCTCCTCCTTGTCCTGTGAGCTACAGCCACGGGAAGTGAAGTGTTCCTCTGCTGTCCTGTCAACAAGAGCTGTCTGGCCCCTAGGATGATGGCGATGTTCTTGTTCTGCTCTGCTCTGTTCTGCTCTGCTCTGAGTGTGGTCACTCTCAGATCACATGGCTCTGGTCTCTTCTGTCTTGGTCAGGATTGTGAGTGAAGGAGAATGTTGAAGGCAGCGGAGTGGGCAGAGTGTGAGAGTGCCTGTAATCCAAGCTGCTGGCGTTCCTTATAGAAACAGATGAGAGCTTATTTTGGGATCCAGTGCTATTTTCCGTACCTGTCTTTTCTTTCTTTCTTTCTTTAAATGGCATCAAGCCTGTCTTGTTCTGTATAGCAGCAGATGAATCATTCTGGAGCTAGGCTCTCTCTCTCACACACTCCTCTCTCTATTTAAAGCAGCACCCAACCTTCTCTTGCTCTTTATTGAAACAAATGAATTATTTTGAAAGTAGGCGGCATTTTCTCTCTCTCCGCCCCCCCTCTCTCTCTCTCTCTCCCTTCTCTCTCTCTCCCCCCCCTCTCTCTCTCTCCCTCTCTCTCTCTCCCTCTCTCTCTCTCTCCCTATCTCTCTCTCTCCCCTCTCTCTCTCTCCCTCTCTTCTCTCTCCCTCTCTCTCTCTCTCCCTATCTCTCTCTCTCCCCTCTCTCTCTCTCCCTCCCCTCTCTCTCTCTCCCTCACCTCTCCCTCTCTCTCTCTCCCTCTCTCTCTCTCTCTCCCTCTCTCTCTCTCTCTCTCTCCCTATCTCTCTCTCTCTCTCCCTCTCTCTCCCCTCTCTCCCTCTCTCTCCCCTCTCTCTCTCTCCCTCTCTCCCTCTCTCTCTCTCTCAAGTAGCCCTCAAGCCTATCTTGTTCTTTATGGAAACAGATGGATTATTTTGGAACTTGGCGGTATTTCCGTGTCTCTTTTTCTTTTTCTTTCTTGCTTTCTGTCATTCTTTCTTTCCTGCCTTCTTTCTTTTTTAACACTATTTGATCTTACCCTGTCTTGTTATTTATGGAAAGAGATGGATCGGTGGTCTAGAGGTAGAGTGCCTTGCTAGAAAGCGAGAAGTCATGGCTGTCATCTCCGCTTGAACACCCCCCCCCTCCCCTCTC
>CM054140.1:75328627-75348627 GCA_028751875.1 Rapana venosa
TCCCCCCATCACCTGGGCGGTCGTTGGGCAGAGAGGGGTCAGAGACCTCAGCTTCTCCAGGGGCCAGCGTATTGAGGGCGGCGCCCATCTCCTCTCCCTCGCTGCTTTACCTTTCCTGACCCTAAAGAGGGCAGGTACCCATTTACAGCTGGGTGAACTGAACTGGGGAACTGTACTGAAGCCAAGGCGCGCAAAAGGAGGGAGAGAGAGGGAGAGAGAGAGAGAGAGAGAGAGTGTGTGTGTGTGTGTTACTGTGCTTCTCTTTACCTTGGTATAAATAGGTCTTTATTGAGACCCCCCTCCCCCCCCCAACATAATTCTATACCTTAGCTTGATGACGTCCTCGCGGCCATCTGCGTAATGTAAAATAAAACAACCCCCATCCCCCTCCCCCCCCCCCCCCAAAGAAAAATATCCATCAGTTAAAAAGTTAGATGTCTTTTTTTTTTCTCCTGAAAATTGCAATTTTTGTCTCCTGAGAGAATGGAAGTTCATTTCTAAAACTGTCGTGCTGGTCCGATTTGTCTCTGTCTTTCTATGTCCATCCCTCAGAGACAGACACAGACAGACAGACAGACAGACAGACGAGAGAGAGACAGCAGACAGACAGAGAGAGAGAGAAGAAGAGAGAGAGAGAGAGAGAGAGAGGAGAGAGAGAGAGAGAGAGAGAGAGAGAGAGAGACAGAGAGAGTAGGGGGTGGAGGGATTGAAATCCTGCCCTGTTTTTTCCTTTATGGAAAGAATGGAACTATTTTGGGCTTGGAGATCTTTCATTCTGTCCTGGATACGTTTTCTTTCTCTCTGTTCTTGTTTTCTTCTGTTAAACAACCTCTCTCCCCCCCCCCCCCCCCCCCCCTCCTCTGTTATTTCCGTCCTCTTGTGCTCTCTACTGCCGGCTGGTGGACAGCATGTGTTTGACTTCGCCTGTTGTTGTCTCTGTCTCTGCAGTGTCCGCCTGTCTCTCTTCTTTTGTCTCTTTCTGTCTGTCATTCTTTTCTGAGGGAGGAGGGGGGAAAGCGGGCTTGTTGTTTGTAGGTCTGTGGTGACTTGTCAGCTTCTCTTTTCTGTTGTGAAGTTTCGGCCCAAAGAGCGCAGTATTGTGCTGTCGTGTGTTCAGCCTAGTGAAGACTTTGTGTTAGGAACTGGTACGTCTTTCTGTGTCAGTGTTAAGAGCTTTCCTGTCTGTCTGTGTCAGTGTTAAGAGTTCTTACGTCTTTCTGTGTCAGTGTTAAGAGCTTTCCAGTCTTTCTGTGTCAGTGTTAAGAGTTCTTACGTCTTTCTGTGTCAGTGTTAAGAGTTCTTACGTCTTTCTGTATCGGTGTTAAGATCTTTTTTCTATTTCTGTGTCAGTGTTAAAAGCTTTCCAGTCTTTCTGTGTCAGTGTTAAAAGCTTTCCAGTCTTTCTGTGTCAGTGTTAAAAGCTTTCCAGTCTTTCTGTGCCAGTGTTAAAAGCTTTCCAGTCTTTCTGTGTCAGTGTTAAAAGCTTTCCTGTCTCTCTGTGTCAGTGTTAAAAGCTTTCCTGTCTTTCTGTGTCAGTGTTAAAAGCTTTCCTGTCTTTCTGTGTCAGTGTTAAACGCTTTCCTGTCTTTCTGTGTCAGTGTTAAAAGCTTTCCAGTCTTTCTGTGTCAGTGTTAAAAGCTTTCCAGTCTTTCTGTGTCAGTGTTAAAAGCTTTCCAGTCTTTCTGTGTCAGTGTTAAAAGCTTTCCAGTCTTTCTGTGTCAGTGTAAAGCACTTTCCTGTCTCTCTGTATCAGTGTGAACAGTCAACCGAGACCAGAGACACTATTCTAGGTTTTTAAAAAAAATGTTCGTTGTATTCTAAGCGATCGGATAAGCAATTTCTTTAACAGAATGATAAAAATCCCGTCATCGTTTGATATAATTTGACACAGATAAACATGGAATCTTTGTGGCATGTTCATACTCTTGCTGGTGATATTGTTTTTGTTCTGTTTTGTCGAATGGTAAACAGCGAAAAGGACAGGGAACACAGCGCCCAAATGGTTGTTAATGCTAGATGCTGAGCTTTAAAAATATAATTGTGATGATGATGATGATGCAGTGCACATTAGGCTGAATATTGATGGAAACTATTAATAAATTGGCTTGCACTCAGCTCTTTAATTCGCGTGGCATCATGAATAAACTAGGCCCTCCTACATTGGAGACAAGAAAACCTAAATGCAGTAAACCGCGAGAGCCTGCATTCGGACACAGCAGAAGCAGAGGACGAAGTAGTGGGAATGGGAGCAGATCTGGCTGGGCACAGTGAGCCAGACGTTAAGTTCAGTCTCCGATAACGTGAGTTTCCAAGTTAGATTAGAAAGTGGAGAGTAGGATTTGGGCACAGAGAGAGAGAGAGAGAGAGAGAGAGAGAGAGAGAGAGAGAGAGAGAGAGAGAGAGAGAGAGAGGGGGGGGGGGAGAGGGAGGGAGAGAGACAGAGAGAGAGGGGAGAGAGAGACAGAGAGACGAGAGAGAGAGAGAGAGGGTGGGGGGGAGGAGAGGAGGAGAGAGAAGAAAGAAAGAAAGAAGAGAGAGAGAGAGAGAGGGGGGGGGGGGGAGGGAGGGAGGGAGAGAGAGAGAGAGAGAGAGAGAGAGAGAGAGAGAGAGAGAGAGAGAGAGAGAGAGAGAGAGAGAGACTGTATTGAACAAACCCCTTTTTGTCATCTATCGTCAGCATTCTCTTCCTCCTCCTCCTCCTCTTCCTCCTCCTCCTCCTCCTCCTCTTCCTCCTCCTCCTCCTCTTCTTCTTTCTCCTCTTCTTTCTGCTCCTCTGCCTCTTCTTTTTCCTTGGCCCTTTCCCCCCTTCTCCTCCTTCTCCTGAAAAGAGTGTTGACGTTAGATTTGAAAGTGGATAGGATTTTAGCAACGACACAGGAAGAAATTATAGCGAACTCAAACATCATCATCATTACCATTTTCCTTCTCCCCCTCCTCCTTCTCCTCAAAGAGGAGTTTTCAGATTAAATTTGAAAGGCGAATGTAGGATTTTGAAAAATAAACTATGAAGAAACTACAGCAAACAGAATTATTATCCTCTCTTCTTCTTTCCCCTTCTCCTCCTCAAAAGAGTTTGGATTTGGAAGTAGATAGTTTGATTTAGGCCCCTCCGAAATGAAAAAGTTACACCACATAGAAAAAATGATGATTACCATTATTATTATCATTGTCATCATTATCCTCTCCTTCTCTTTCTTAGCTTCTTCTCCTCAAAAGAGTTTTGAAGTTAGACTTGAAAGTGGACAGGGGCATTTTAGCTAAGAAATTAGAGGAAATTATACCAAACAAAATAATTATCACCATCATCCTCATCTTCCTGCTTCTCAGTCCTCCTCCTCAATCATCCTCAATCCTCCTCAATCCTCCTTGCCAGTCCTCCCTCCTCCTCCTCAATCCTCCTCCATCTAATCATGCTCATTTCTGATATCGTCCTCCTGGGCCTATCCTCTTTAAGATGGCGGCGGTATGATGTTGCCGACATACGGGGATGGATGGATGGATGATGGATGGATGGATGGATGGATGGATGGATGGATGGATGGATGGATGGATGGATGGATGGATGGATGGATGGATGGATGGATGGATGGATGGATGGAGGACGGTGTTATCATGGGCAGGGTGTTGGAGTGTCATAACTTGGCAACGATATGTGCAGTGCAGCAGCAGCCTATCGCCACATCCACAACACACCTTGCCCCTTCTCCTCCCCTCTTCTCCTCTCTTCTCTTCTCTTCTCTTCTCTTCCTCTCTCTTCTCCTCTTCTCTTCTTCTCCTCTCTCTCTCTCTTCTCCTCTCCTCTCTACTCTCTTCTCTTCTCTTCTCTTCTCCTTTCCCTCTCCTCTCTACTCTCTCTCTTCTCTTCTCTTCTCTTCTTTTTCTCTCTCTCTCTACCTTCCTCTCTTCTCTTCTTCTCTTCTCTCTCTCTTTCCCTCTCTCTCTCCTCTTACTCTCTATCTCTCTTTCTCTCTCTCTTCTCTACTCTTCTCCTCTCTTCTTTCTCTCTCTTCTCTCTTTCTCTTCTCTCTCTTCCTCTCTTCTTCTCTTCTCCTTCTCCTCTCTTCTCTCTACTCTTCTCTCTCTCTTCTTCTTCTCCCTTTTCCTTCCTCTCTTCTTCTCTTTTTCTTTCTTCTTCTTTTTTTTCCTTCTTCTCCCAGTGATTTAATTCATTCGTCTGTCTGGCAGAAGTGGTGTGTGTGTGGGGGGGGGGGGGGGGGGGAAGGGAGAGATGAGGGAGGTAGGGATGTTGTCCGTATTTTGTTTATTTTTGTTGGGGGTGGGGATGAGTGGGTGGTGGGGGTGTGTGTGTGTGAATCTGTCTGTCTGTCAGTCAGTCTATGTGTGAGCTAGCCTTCTATCTCTTTATCTGCCCGTCTGCCGATTGTTTGTTTGTCTGTTTCTCTGCCTACGTCTCTGTCTCTCTCTCTCTCCTCTTGTCTCTGTGTCTGTTTCTGTCTCTATCTGTCTGACTCTGTCTCTGTCTGTCTGTCTGTCTGTCTCTCCTTCTCTGTGTCTGTGTCTATCTGTCTGACTCTGTCTCTGTCTGTCTGTCTCTCTCCCCTCCCTGTCTGTCAGTCTCCGTTTCCCTGTCATCATGAGCAAGTAGAGCAGAGGCAGCAAGAGACGGTCTGCTAGAGACCATTGCTACACTTGAGGATTGGTGAGGTCCTCGGCAGTTTGTCCTGAACGTGTGTGTGCGTTTGTGTGTTTGTTGTCTGAGTGTGTTTATTTGTGTGTGTGTGTGTGTGTGTGTGTGTGTGTGTGTGTGTGTGGTGTGTGTGTGTGTGTGTGTGTGTGGTGTTGTGTGCTTGATTGTGTGTGGTTGTTGAGTGAGTGTGTTTGTGTGTGTGCGTGTGTTAAGTGTGGTAAATGTGTGCGGTGAGATAGTGAGTGAATGTGTGTGTGTGTCTGTGAGTGTTTGTGTCTGTTTGTATCTGTGTGTGTTTGTGTGTGGGGGGGGGGGTGTTGGGGAGCGTGCCTATCTGTCTCTGTTTATCTGGGTTTTTTTTAATTCAGTTATTTTGTCATGGTTGGTTTTTTGGGGGGAGCGTTAAGATCACGTTATAAGCCCCCAAAGACAAGGTGGTCCCTTTCAAAAGAAGTGCTGTACCTGATCTGAGGCAACGACGACGACGACTGACTGCTCGGGGAGTTCAGGGAGAAGTCAACCTCGCCCGTTAAGGACAGTAGTTCCCGTTAGAGACACGCCACGTGAACGAACGGCAGCCCCAAACTTGTGATGAATTAAAGATGATGAAACAGAACACGCTGTCAGGGAGATTAGGATTTGTGATGGGTTCTTTCCCAGGGGAAATGGGATGTTTCTGTCATGGGAGGGATTTGCTGGTCATACTTCCCCCATATGGGGGAGTAGAGTGGAAGGGTGGTGTGAATTATGTATCAGAAATAAGAACCTATAATGATGTTCTGTACGAGTGGGGGGTTGTGTGTGAAATGAATCGTTCTGACATACTGGTTGGTGTGGTGTGGTGCGGTGTGGTGCTTTTCTGTTGTTTCTGGCTGGGTAGGGAGGGGGGGGGGGGTGGCGATTTTTTTGTTTTCTGTAAACTTTGTGTGTGTGTACGTATGTATGTGTGTGTAAGCGCGCGCGCGTGTGTGTGTGTGTGCACGCGCATGTATGTGTGTGCCGACTAGCGAGCTTGTGTGTGTGTGTGTGTGTGAAAGTCAAGTCAAAGTCAAACTTTTCTTTTCAGATGATACTTTAAATAAGCAGCGCAGTTGCTTTTAAAAAAAAATATCAAGCGATCTATCTAAAAAAAAAAGTGAGTGTTCGCCCGCGTGTTTGTGTCAGTATGCGTGTGTGCATGCGTGCGTGCATTAATGTGTGCGCGCGGCTAACAGGCTTGTGTGTGTGTGTGTGTGTGTGTGTGTGTGTGTGTGTGTGGTGTGTGTGTATGTGTGTGAGAGAGAGAGAGAGAGAGAGAGAGAGAGAGTAGTATGCAGACAGTCATAGCTACATTGATGGTAAATACACCAATGCAAAAGAGACATATCAGGCACAAAATCAGTGTGCCGAGTTATCCAACCTTCTGATGGTCATTGTATTCTACTTGAAGAAATGCAAGATTCTTGTCGGCTTCTCTGCCCACGCTGAACACACAAGTTCTGAGTGTGGAGACTGAGATCATCCCACCCTTGAGTCCTGCATGTGTGTACATGTGTGTGTGTGTTGTGTGTGTGTGTGTGTGTGTGTGTGTGTGTGTGTGTGTGTGTGTGTGTGTACATGTGTCTATCATCTGTGTGTGTGTGTGTGTGTGTACATGTGTCTATCATCTGTGTGTGTGTGTGTGTGTGTGTGTGTGTGTGTGTGTGTGTGTGTACATGTGTCTATCATCTGTGTGTGTGTACATGTGTCTATCATCTGTGGTGTGTACATGTGTGTGTACATGTGTGTGTGTGTGTGTGTACATGTGTCTATCATCTGTGTGTGTTTTGTGTGTTGTGTGTGAATGTGTGTGTGTGTGTGTGTGTACATGGGGTCTATCATCTGTGTGTGTGTGTGTGTTGTGTGTGTGGTCATGTGTCTATCATGTGTTGTACATGTGTGTTTTACATGGGGTCTATCATCTGTGTGTTGTGTGTGTGTGTGTAAGTGTCCTCTGTGTGTGTGTGTACATGTGTCTATCATCTGTGTGTGTATTGTGTGTGTGTCTATCATCTGTGTTGTGTACATGTGTCTATCATCTGTGTGTGTGTGTGTGTGTGTACATGTGTTCTATCATCTGTGTGTGTGGGGACATTGTGTCTATCATCTGTGTGTGTGTGTGTGTGTACATGGGGTCTATCATCTGTGTGTGTGTGTGTGTTGTACATGTGTGTCTATCATCTGTGTGTGTGTGTACATGTGTGTCTATCATCTGGTGTGTGTCATGTGTCTATCATCTGTGTGGTGTGTGTGTGTGTGGTGTGTCTATCATCTGTGTGTGTGTGTACATGTGTGTCTATCATCTGTGTGTGTTTTGTGTGTACATGGGGTGTGTTTTTTACACTTGTGTGTGTACATGTGTGTGTACATCTGTTGTTGTGTCATGTGTGTACATTGTGTGTGTGTACATGTGTGTCTATCATCTGTGTGTGTGTGTAGTGTGTGTACTTTGTGTGTGTACATGTGTGTGTACATCTGTGTGTTGTGTGTGTACATGTGTCTACTTTGTGGTGGTGTTGTGTTTTCTATAAATCTGTGTGTGTTTTTGTGTCATCTGTGTGGTGTGTCATGTGTGTGTACATTGTGTGTGTGTGTGTGTGTACATGTGTTCTATCATCTGTGTGTGTGTGTGTGGTGTTTTACATTGTTTTTTTTCTATCATCTGTGTGTGTGTGTACATGTTTTCTATCATCTGTGTGTTATATCATGTGTGGTCTATCATCTGTGTGTGTTACATGTGTCTATCATCGGGTGTGTGTCATGTGTGTTACTTTGTGTGTGTGACTGCGTGTTATCATCTGTGTGTGTGTGTACATGTGTGTTTACAATGTGTCTATCATCTGTGTGTGTGTGTGGTGTCTATCATCTCTGTGTGTCATGTGTGTCATTTGTGTGTGTTGTGTGTGTCCATTTTTGTGTACATGTGTTCTATCATCTCTCTATTGTGTGTGTACATGTGTCCTATCATCTGTGTGTGGTGTGGTCTCATGTGTGTTTCATGGGGTTCTATCATCTGTGTGTGTGTGTCATGTGTGTCATGTCTAATCTGTGTGTGTGTGTCATGTGTGTACATTGTTTTTCATATCATATCTGTGTGTGTGTGTTGTGTGTGTCATGTGTCTATCATCTGTGTTGTGTGTGTGTGTTGCATGTGTCTATCATCTGTGTTCTGTGTTATATCTGGGGTGTGTGTTGTTGTTTTACATGTGTCTATCATCTGTTTTGGGGTGTGTGTGTTTTACATGTGTCTATCATCTGCGTGTTATATCTTGTGTGTGTGTCATGTGTGTACATGTTTTCTATCATCTGTGTGTGTCATGTGGTGTACATGTGTTTATCATCTGGTTTTTTTTTATATCTGTGTGTGTGTGTGTTTTTGTTACATTGGTGTTTATCCGTCTGTGTTGTTTTCTTTTTGTGTGTTCATGTGTCTATCATCTGTGTGTGTCATGTGTGTTACATGTGTTCTATCATCTGCGTGTTGTATCATGTGTGTACATGTGTCTATCATCTGCGTGTGTTTTATATATATATATTTTTTTATACCCTTTTAAGTCACGGCAGATTTCTCTGCGTGAAATTCGGGCTGCTTTCCCCGGGGAGAGCGCGTCGCCACAAGAGCAGCGCCACCCATTATTTTTTGTCTTTTTCCTGTCTGCAACTGTATTGTACTGTATTGCACATGTCTGTGTATCATCTATCTGTGTGTGTGTGTGTGTGTGTGTATCATCTATCTGTGTGTGTGTGTATCATCTATTGTTGTGTGTGTATCATCTATCTTTTTTGTGTGTGTATCATCTATCTTTTTGTGTGTGTGTATCCCTCTATCTGTTTTGTGTTATCATCTATCTTTTTTGTGTGTGTATCATCTATCTGTGTGTGTATCATCTATCTTTTTCTGTGTGTGTATCATCTATCTGTCTGTGTGTGTATCATCTATCTGTGTGGGGTGTTTTTATAATCTATCTGTGTGTGTGTGTGTATAGCATTTAATCTACTGTGGTGTATCATCTATCTTTTGTGTGTGTATCTCTATCTTTGTTGTGTGTGTGTGTATCATCTGTCTGTGTGTGGGTGTGTATCATCTGTCTGTGTGTGTTTTGTATCATCTATCTGTGTGTTGTGGTGTGTATCATCTGTCTGTGTGTGTGTGTGTATCATCTGTCTGTGTGTGTGTATCATCTAGCTATGTGTGTGTGTATCATCTATCTGTGGTGTGTATCATCTATCTGTGTGTGTGTGTATCATCTATCTGTGTGTGTATCATCTAGCTATGTGTGTGTGTTTATTAGTGTAGCATTTTATCTGTGTGTGTGTGTACATCTATTTGTGTGTGTATCATCTATCCCGCTGGGTGTGTATCATCTATCTGTGTGTGTAGTCCCATCTGTTGGTATCATCTATCTTGTGTGTGTGATATCTATCTGTGTGTATCATCTATCATGTGTGTGTCATCTTCTGTGTGTGTATCATCTATATTTTTGTGTGTTGTGTGTGTGAGCATCTTATCTGTGTGTTTTGTGTGTCATCTATATCTGTGTTTTATCTGTGTGTATCATCTTATCTGTGTGTGTTTGTGTGTGTATCATCATCATCTCTTCTCTGTGTGTGTGTATCATCTTAAACTGTGTGTGTTTTGTGTGTAATCATCTATATGTGTGTGTTTTGTGTGTATCATCTTATCGTGTGTGTATTTTGTGTGTGTATCATCTATTGTGTGTGTGTCTCTATCTCTATCTCTGTGGTGGGGTGTGGTGTATCATCTAATCTGTGTGTGTGTTGTGTATCATCTATCTTTGTGTGTGGTGTGTGTGTGATCATCTATATTGTGTGTGTGTGTGTGTATCATCTATATGTGTGTATGTGTGTGTATCATCTATATCTGTGTGTATGTGTGTGATATCAGGCGGTGGCAATCATCAGGAGGACTTTACATCACTCTGGATGAGAACGTTAATTGCGGTACATCATCCCGTGTGAGTGGTGTTCCTATCTGTCTGTCTGTGTACCTATTCTGTCTGTATGTTGTGTTTTCTCTGTGTGTGGGCTCAGGTCGGTGCAAGTCGGGTGTCCACCACCTCTGCGCTGTAGGAACGTTCTCATCATCTCTTAGGTCTCCCTAGTGGGTGTCTGTCTTTTCTGTCTGTCTTTGTCCTTTTTTTCTGTCCCTGGTTCTGTCTCTTTTTCCAGAATTGTTTCTTGACAAATCTTGTATTTTTTTATCACGACAGAATCGTGTATTGATGTATGTGTTTCTCCCCATGAAAGGGGCTTTTGGCCTATATTCATGACATTTCAGAGATTTTAGAGTTCTCTGTCTCTTCTCTCTCTCTCTCTCTCTCTCTCTCTCTCTCTCTCTCTCTCTCTCTCTCTCTCTCTCATATTTAATGTGCTAATCGGACAATGGGAGGGTTTTAGATGACGTGTAAGTCCTGATGAAACTGCAAACTGTCCCCTGTGTGTACCAACGCACGGAGAACATCCTGCACTCAGGTTAAAACCCGTTCTGCCTTTGAGTAGGCCGTTCATGCTGGTATGGACAGATGACCCACCTCCCCTCTAAACAAACAAACAAACCCATAAACGAAAACACACGCACACTGGTGTAACGTTTAAACATGGTGATCCGAAGTTTCATGGCGGGCAAAAACGGTGGTGTACGCAGAACCTCACCACTGATGGACCTGGGAGATGTAGAGGAGGGATTTTACCAGGGGGGGGGGGGATAACCTGTTGATGTGATCATAATAATAATAATAATAATAATGTATGGAATTTATATAGCGCTGAATCTTGTAAAGCAACAAATCAAAGCGCTCAGATTTTATTTCATACCACTTTAAGTCACGGCAGATTTCTCTCCGTGAAATTCGGGCTGCTCTCCCCGGGGAGAGCGGGAGAACGCGTCGCTACTTAGCGCTGCGCCACCCTTTCACCCTTTTTTTTTTTTTTTTTTTTTGCAGCTGTATTTGTTTCCCTATCAGAGTGGCTTTTTTCTAAGAATTTTGCCAGGACAACTCTCTTGTTGCCGTGGGTTTTTTTTACGTGCGCTAAATAATTACGTGTAACACACGGACCTCGGTTATCGTCTCATCCGAAAGACTAGCGCCCAGACCACCACTCATGGTCTAATGGATGGGGGAAAAATTTCCGGTCCAAACGGGGTACGAACCGCCGCACACTTCAGACCCGGACTTTTCGCTTTCTAGACAGGCGCGTTACCTCTAGACCACCGATCCATCATAATATGTCCCAGCCGTTATGGGTTTTCGACAACACTGCTCAAAGAACAGTAAACCAGACTAGGGTGCTTGTGACCAACATTGTGGTTTAGTTTAGCTGGTGGAGGCTGATTGGCTGGATGGAGAGATGGGCGTGGTCAGTGAGCTGATTGGCTGGCTCTCTGATTGATTGATTGATTGAATGGTGTGGTACGTGGCTGAAAGGAATTCATTGGGGATGAATGGGTTGGTGATTGTTTGGATAAATAAGTGGGCGTGGCCAGCGTGTTGTCTGGCTGACCATCTGATTGATTGATTGATTGACTGTAAGGTGCTCAGCTGAAAGAAGTTCCTTAGCTATTGTACAACAGGTTGGCGCTGTGAATAATTCCTTGTTGGATGATTTTGTTGACCCTTGTGTTAGGTGTATAGCATTTGCTTCCTGTGTGCTTTGGTAGGGTTTTTGTTTGTTCCGCCGATTTCTATTGGTCTTGGTCTTTCCGTTTTTACATTCTTCAGCTGTTTGTATACTTATTAGGTCGTTTATGCTTTTTCACATTTCCATTTGTTTTGTTTTGTTAGCTTGATTGTTTCTCTTTTCTTTGCTTTCTTTCTTGTTTCTTTTATGCTTATTTGTTGTTGTTTTTTTGTGCTTATTCCTCATCCTTTTTGAGTGGGGAGAAGAGAAGAGGGGTCTATTATCATTATCCGCGTGACTCACAATTGGCAGCTTCGTCTAATCGGTTAGGTCGCCACCACTGGCTTCATTGAGAGGTTTTCTCCAAGTCTCAAAGGCTTTTCTCTAGGTCTCAAAGGCTTTTCTCTAGGTCTTTAAGATTTTTCTCTAGGTCTCTAAGGCTTTTCTCTAGTCTCTAAGGCTTTTTCCCCTAAGGCTTTTCTCTAAGTCTGTAAGGCTTTTCTCTAAGTCTCCAAGGCTTTTCTCCAAGGCTTTTCTCTAAGTCTCCAAGGCTTTTCTCTAAATCTCCAACACTTTTCTCTAAGGCTTTTCTCTAAGTCTCTCAGGCTTTTCTCTAAGCCTGTAAGGCTTTTCTCTGAGTCTGTAAGGCTTTTCTCTAAGTCTGTAAGGCTTTTCTCTAAGTCTGTAAGGCTTTGCTCCGAGTCTGTAAGGCTTTGCTCTGAGTCTGTAAGGCTTCTCTCTAAGTCTACAAGGATTTTCTCTATGAGGCTTTTCACTAAGTCTCTAAGGCTTTTCTCCGTCTGTAAGGCTTTTCCCTCTCTCTGTAAGGCTTTTCTCTAAGTATCAGGCTTTTCTCTAAGTATCTCAGACTTTTCTCAAAGTCTCTAAGGCTTTTCTCTAAGTATCTCAGGCTTTTTTGTCCCTCAGGCTTTCCTCTCAGTCTCCAAGGCTTTTCTCCAAGTCTCTCAATCCACTTGCCGGGGTTTCACAACCCCTTCAGTCTGTTGTCCTTTTCCTTTTCCCACCCCAAGCCAGGGCAAAATCCTGAGGGTCTTTGCCCCCGAGACAACTGATAGCTATAGAACGCCCTGTCTGCCCCTGAATACACCCTATATATAATTATATATATTTATATAATATAAAAATATAAATAAATATATATATATGGCAGGTTCCCTGTTGATAACTTCAAGGGCACAGCATGAGCCTGCTGAAGAGTGCAGACAGACAGACAGACAGACAGATAGATATCAATAGGACCAATCCAGCCACAATGCCAACGTGAGGTGATATTGAGGGAATGATCAGGCAGGGAAGCCAGGTTTTACACGCCGTGCAGTTAGCGTACATAGTTCATAGTTCATCCACCTTTGGCAGGCTGTCTGTTGCCGGAGGACCAAGTCCCAGCCTGGGGGCTCAGTGCATGTGGCTTTGAGTTGACAGACGAGAACCTAACACCCGCTATTTCACAAGACGGGAGAAAAGGAAAAATACAAAAAACAAACCGGCCGAGTATCATCAAGGTAAAACGGAAGATTATAATATGTATATAATTTTATAATAATATATTATATGATATATATATATATATATATATATATATATATATATATATATATATATATATATAATTGTCTCTCATAAATTCAGCCTGAGAAAGCTTCAGAATAGAAGCGAACATTTGCTGATGTGTAAAAAAAGAGATGAAGCTGAACACAGTTGTGTTTTTATTTCTGTTTTACTAGATAATAGATAGACAGACAGACAGACAGACAGACGGACGGAGGGGGGGGGGGGGAGGGAGGGGATGGATGAAGACAGACAGAAAGAAAGAAAGAAAATAGCTTATTCCATTATTCTCGAAATAAAAATAATACTTCTCTCTCTCTCTCTCTCTCTCTCTCTCTCTCTCTCTCGCTCTCTCTCTCTCGCTCTCTCTTTTAATCAGAAAGAAGACAACACACACACACAAAAAGGATGATGGCGTTTCCCGTCTTGTAACAGCAGTAGTAGCAGAGGACAGCTAGCACAGGGAGTTATAAATAGAAGAGCCCCGCAGAGAGCTGAGCGAGAGCTGACAGCCCCAGTCGATAACAGCCACACGTTTCCCATTGACGAGCACCTCCACTCAATGAGTACTTCATGCGCTATATATATATATACACATTTACACCCAACCCCCCTCCCTTCTTCCCCCCCCCCCCCCCTTCCCTCCACGCGTTATTGGCTGTCCTCACCTTTCAGGACTCGAGTTGCAGAATGACTCTTCTTGACAAGACTGTCTTCTGTCTGTCTGTCTGTCTGTCTGTCTCTGTCTCTCTCTCTCTCTGTCTCTGTCTGTCTCTCTCTCTCTCTCTCCCTCTCTCTTCCCTCTCTCCTCCTTCTCTCCTCTCTCCCTCTCTCCCTCCCCTCTCTCCTCTCTCTCTCCTCCCCTCCTCTCCTCTCTCTCTCTCTCTCTCTCTCCTCCTCCTCTCTCTCCTCTCTCTCTCTCCTCCTCCCTCCTCTCTCTCTCTCTCCCTCTCTTTTCTCTCTCTCTCTTTCTTCTTTTCACTTGCCTGGCAAGTTCTTTTCTCCGCTGAATTCTCACCGCTTATGGCGTTCTTTTCTTCGTGCTCGTCGTCGGGTATCTCTCACATCGTTTCCCCTCCTCTTCTCTCTGATCTATCATCTCTCATCTTTTATTGATATGTTTGGTTTTATCGTAGGAGGTGCTTGATTTTACGACTGAAGAATTACCACCGTTAAGGCGTTGTTTGTTAGGAGATGGTGGGTTGAGTTCAGTTGCTGACAGCAATAATGGTCAGTTCTTAATTCCCGCTATGAATTATATGTTTGTTCATCTAAACAATGTGCGTATTATATGTAGTGCGAATCTGTAACAACGAAATTAAGCGCAAAATTTTTAATATTGTGTGCTTTGAGTTCCAGTCATACTCACATAAGCAAAAATCATGGATGCATCTCGTATCTCATCTGCTTGAGCTTTTTGTTCATCTTCAACACATTGCTAATAATACGTAACAGGCGTATATGCGTAACACGGACACAAGGCACGCATAAATCATTAATTAAATAATAATACGTGCCGGCCATACACACACATACACACATTGCACACACAGGCATGCATCCTCTACATCATCACACTACACAATACATGCACATACATACATACATACATACATACATACATACATACATACAACACACACACATACATACATACATACATACATACATACATACATACATACATACATACATACATACTACACTGTAATCATGTGCGTCGACGTTAAACCTAAAATGAGGAAGTTGTGTGCTATGTTTGTGTGTGTGATGAGTGGTGTCATGCGGCGATGTGTGTCGTGTACAGTGTGCGTGCTTGCGGCGCTCGGCACACGCCAGCGCGCGATACGTGTGAGATAACTATGTCCGTCGCACACGCACAGCGCGCGAATACGTGAGATAACTATGTCCGTTATCCTTTCCATGCTAGGACCTGAGTGTGTTTGTGTCTGACTCCTCCTTGCCAGTCACCGTGTCTGTACATCGATGTAAGGCAGTCAGTCAGCTCCAATCAATGTGTCCTGATCAGTCATCCGCTCCTATGTGATACTTCATGCTGTCTCCATGTAGTCAGCATCATTATTGTCATCAGTCTGTGACGGTCAGAGCGTGTGTCCGTCATGTTGTAATCGTTCACCTGATATTGTGCTCTTATGCAAAGCCTGTAGTCTTACATAATGACATCATCTCTTGGAGTATGAAGAAGTGGCGATCTTCATCATCATGTATTCATCTTCGTCACGTTCGGTTTATCTCTTGTTTTCATTTGTAGTAATGGCTTTTTTCGTCGACAATGTCGTCACTTTATAGGCTGTGTGGATGCTGCTGCGGCGATTATGGTGATTACAGTCATACAGAAGTAGTAGTAGTCGTAGCAGCAGTAATACTGGTGGTGGTGGCTGCATTAGTAGATGGAGCAGTAGTAGTAGCAGGTGTAGCAGTAGTAGTAGCATAGTAGCAGCAGTAGCAGTAGCAGGTGTAGCAGTAGTAGTAGCAGCAGCAGCAGTAATAGCAGTAGCCGCAGTAACAGTAGCATGGTAGCAGTAGTAATAGCAGGTGTAGCAGTAGAAGTAGCAACAACAGTAGCAACAGCAGCAGCAGTAGTAGCAGCAGCAGCAGTAGTAGCAGTAGCCCAGTAACAGTAGCATAGTAGCAGTAGTAGTAGCATGTAGCAAAGTAGCAGCAGCAGCAGCTAGCAGCAGCTAGCAGCAGCAGCAGCAGCAGCAGTCAGCAGCAGCAGATAGCACACAGTAGTAGTAGGTAGCCGCAGTAGTAGTAGCAGCAGCAGTAGTAGGAGAAGTAGTAGTAGTGATTGCCATATCTGTAATAGTAGCAGCAGCAGCAGCAGCAGCAGTAGTAGTAGCAGCAGCAGCAGCAGCAGCAGCAGCAGCAGCAGCAGCAGCAGCAGCAGCAGTAGTAGTAAGCAGTAAGCGCAGCAGTAGCAGCAGTAGTAGCTGTTGTAGTGGAAGTGGTAGGAGAGCTCATTGTGATACTGCTACTGGTAGTAGCTGCAGCAGCAGAAGCAGTACAGATGGTAATCATACTAATGGCGGCAGCAGCCGCAAGAAAGAAAGAAGAAGGAAAAAAAGGGGAAGGGGGGGGGGGGGGTGAGAAGAAAAGATCAAACCGTTTTTTGCCTATCCTATCCTATACACAGACACATGCAAAAACAAGCAGACAATCTTCCTTCCCCCAGAACTTGTGACGGTACGTGATTTATTAATGGAAGACAAATATTTAACTAGGCGAATAAAAGGGGATGGTATTGATGTGATGATGATGATGATGATGGTGGTGATGATGATCATGACGATGATGCTGATGACAGTAACGGTGATGTTGCAGATGATCACAGCCGGGTCAAGCTGACCGACTGCCCTTTACCGGACACCACCAATGACTACATCAATGCCAGCTACATTGACGTGAGTACTGGTGATGACGATGACGATGATGATGATATGATGATGATGATGATATTGATGATGCCGATGGTCGGGGTGATGATGATGATGACATTGATGATGGTGGTGGTGATGATGATCACGATGGTGATGCTTGCGACTACGATGACGAATAATTAAGACGATGACGATGGTGGTGGTGGTTGTGGTGTGATAGTGGTGAAAAAATTGTAGTGACACTGGTGATGGTGATGTTATTCATGGTTGTAGTGGTGGTGGTGTCTGATTTGCTGTGGTGATAACAGTGGATGGACAGTGGTGATTGCAGTATTGTCGTGATGATGGTATTAGCGACGTGGTAGTAATGATGGTAGCCATTGCACTGACCACAGTGGTGGACACGTGGAATGATGGATGGTGACGTGGTGACATGTGCTGATCTGAAAGTGGGGATGCTGAGGATGATGCAATGATGACGCCAGAAATTGGTATACTGACATTTTATCGCACACACATTCTTAAAATCATCAAACACATAACATTGACCAAGTGACGGCACGAATTGGTTGATAACATTTCAGCCAAGGAATAATTAAATCAACTATTAATTTGATATTAACAGGGACACACACACACACACACACAACACACACACACACACACGCACACACACACACACACACCGCCCGCGCACACACACACACATATATATAATATATATAAATATATAATAATATATATATATATATATATATATATATATATATATATATAATACATACAAAACACATGCACTCTTGCACACACACAGTGCGTGCATACACTGACAGGGAGAGAGGAGAGGGAGGAACAAGAGAGAGAGAGAGAGAGAGAGAGAGAGAGAGAGAGAGGTAGATTGTGTGTGTGGGGTGTGGTGAGGGTGTGTGTGTTAGAAATAAAGAGTAAAACGAAACGTCAACAAGAACTAAACATAACACGGTGAGACAGACACAGAGATTTCGTCAACTTGGTAAAGCAGGACCAGAAAAGGAAAAGAAATTGCTAAGATTGATGAAACAGATGTTTGAACTTACTACTATACTGGCTGTATGTAGGCACTGCACTTTGAACGAGGGAGGGTCAAGTAATTCGCGTTGATATGGTGGAGTCTATGAACATGACTCTTTGAACGAATCAAGGTGAAGTCTTCTTCAGCTTTAGGAAGCGGCAGACAAGCCTCATGGAACGTGCAGCTGGGGACAAAGGGCCCAGCGAGTCACATTCCAGTACCTACCATCCTTTCTCACCTCAAATATAATTATGTCTTCATGACCCCAGGTGTTGGGTTAAACAGGACCGTTTGGAATGCACCAACGGAAGCTGTAGCTGAGCGGTTAAGACCATTCGACTTCAGCCCGTAGTCAGTCATAGGTCAGCCCCATGCCAGCATTGTCGTCTGGTGATTGAAGGGGGGTAGGATTTTCACCGTCTCTCAGGTAACTTAATTAAAGTACAGACCTGCCGGGGCCTTATTTCCTGTCGTGTGGTATGTATGCAAAAGGTCAAATTTGCACGTTTAAGTCCTGTTATTTACGTCAGGGTTCGGCGGGTTACGGAACACAAACACACCCAGCATGCATCCTGTAAAAAACCCAAACAACTACGCTGAAGTCGGAGTGTGTGGGCTGAGGCCAGTGGGCAGACCTCCAGCAGAGTGACAAGCACAGGAGGAGACCAGACACCACACCTTCCTCCCGGTAAGGGAATGCAGAGAAGAAGAGGAAGAGAGGAGAGGAGAGAATGCACTGTGATCTATTCCACACGGCTGATCAATGACAATGACAAATTCTTTTATTTCGAGGATAATGAATAAGCACTCATGCGCTTTTTTACATCCAGTCCCCGCCCTTAGGGATGTATATATAAGAGAGAGAGAGAGAGTGTTGGGGTGGAATTGAACCTAAGACTGTTCGAGTTTTTTGTTCACCTGCTGGACTGATGATCAGTGTTGTTTAGCCAGTCAACGTTCCTCCTTCAGCCCTTCCTTACCAGTGTTGTGCAGGCAGATGCAGACCATGTCTGGTTGATGGGAGTGAAGTCTGTAGATACTGAAGAGAATTCTGCCTCTGTGTTGAAACATTGGAACTCATAACGGCCTTTATCTCAAACATCGCTCTTATAACAGACAACAATAGTTGCTGTCTGAGCTTTTGAGGAGGAAGGACCATCTTTTCAAAGGGTTCGTGAAGCAGTTTGTCCACATCCCGCTGACAATGCCAACACGCAGGTGTGTGTGTGTGTGTGTGTGTGTGTGTTTGAACCGTCCTCCTGAGTGGTACGGTCAGAAAGGTTTGTCTGTGGCCGAATAATAACGGCCAAGTGTCTGTTCACAGTTCAGTTGATCCAAAACTGATTGTAGAAGTATGTTGAAATGAGCGGTGAACTAGCACTCCACCATCCATTAAGCTCAGTCTAAAAACCTAAATGGCAAGGCAGGCGGAAAACTAGTGGCTGTTTGAGATGTGTAGCTTTTAGTACAATGTCTGCAATAAGGGATGTCTACAGTTCTGTTAGCGGTAGCTGACCATATAATCATGTTGATAATTAACGACCTACCTGGGCTTCAGTTCTTAGTGAAGTGTCGACATAGACAGGGATGTGACTATCCATTAACAGTACAGTATGCTTGTAACGTTTTAAACTTGGATTGGACTTGAACAGCCTCGCAAGAAATGGCCTGACTACTCAAAGCCACACCCTCAGCAGTGCTGGAGTGTCCATCACCTCTTTGTAGAGTACAGCCCCGCCCCTCTCCTCTCTCTCTGTCTCTCTCTGTGTCTGTCTGTCTGTCTCTGTGTCTGTCTCTCTCTCTGTCTGTCTGTCTCTGTGTTTGTCTGTCTCTGTCTGTCTGTCTGTCTCTCTCTCCCTCTCTCTGTCTGTCTGTCTCTCTGTCTGTCTGTCTCTCTCCCGTCTGTCTGTTCTCTCTCTCTCTATTTCTATAAATCTATCTCTCTCTCTCTCTCTCTCTCTCTCTCTCTCTCTCTCTCTCTCTCTCTCTCTCTCTCTCTCTCTCTCTCATTCCCTCTCGTTAATTACTGTACAAGGCTGGCGACACAGAGGGAGGGTACCAGTGGACACTCCACTCCTAATTAACGTCAGGTTGTTAGCAGAGACCAGAGAGTGAGGGTCCTGTTAGCAGCCCCGTGTTGATGAAGTTCACCTCGTTATCTATGGCAGGGGTCGTCTGGTGACGGGATGGGTGTTGATCAGGGAACATGACCAGTCTCTCTGGTGCTAATGAACGCCTGTCGTTTTCCTCAACCCGGCACATAAAACCAGGCTACTGTGTTTAGGTTTCTGTTCCTTTTTTTGGGGGGGCTGCTTGTTTGTTTGTTTGCTCATACTGGAAGTCAGGTCTACGACTTCTTTATAGGAAGTCAGGTGTATGACTTCTTTATAGGAAGTCAGGTGTGTGAATTCTTGCCTTTACTGAAAAGGTATTTTTGTTTTCAGTTTTTTCAAGGAGGGACCGTTTGCGAGCAGTATGTTTTTATTAAACGCTACAACTTGCTTGTGAAAAAAAATCCCCCTGAGAAATTCTTCCTAAGCACATGCATCCCAATGCACTGGTGAAACCTCGCGGTGCGCATGCTAAGCCATAGTTATGCCTTTTTTGAAAGTTCATCTCCTCCTTTGGAGTATTTTCCCAAATCTACGAGTCCCCTCTTTTTTGCATTGATATT
>CM054140.1:75353627-75358627 GCA_028751875.1 Rapana venosa
TCTATCTGTGTCTTTGTCTCTCTCTGTCTCTTGTCTGTCTGTCTGTCTGTCTCTCTATCTATCTCTCTTTCTCTCCTCCCCCCAACAGGTGATATCCATCTATACATATTGAATAATTAACACAGTAACCACAAGCCTCAATCTACAAAGCTAGGCTAGTATCAGCATTATATAAACCAAAACTTTGTCATTTGGCTGAATTGCTTGGAATTAAACCTGGATTTTAAAGTCTGTGTCACTGCACAAGGCTAATACTCCATAACCAGACAACAACAAAAACTAAAACAACACACACTCAACACGCACGCACACATGTACACACACACAAACCCCATGTAACATATTATTGGTCGTAATCTGCATGTTAAATAGTTAACACAGTACTCACAAAACAATAACCTACAAACCTATGACTAGTACCAAAATGATATCAAACAATCTTACATCTCATTCAGCCCAGCCCAATCAAACTGCAAACTTCAAGTCAGCCTCACTCCACATGGCCCATCAACAATGCAAATCTTTTTTTTCTAAAAGAAGAAAAGAAAGAAAAAAGCAACCAAACAAGCACACACAAATCACAGTACACCGTAATCAGCCTCCCCCCCCCCCCCCCACCCGCTCCCAAACACACACATAACAAAAAAAAGGGAAAAAAAAGTATCGCCCAATAAGGGACTCGAACCCTTGACCCTCAGATTAAAAGTCTGATGCTCTACCGACTGAGCTAACCGGGCTTGTGGTCAATAGCCGTGACTTGTTTGTTATCTGTGACCGCCCCAAGCCTTGACCTGTATGACGCAATACCGCCAGCCCAACAGTTAAGAGCTGTGGGCCTTTCTGCCTGGCTTTGTTTGGAGAGAAGAAAACAGGGGAAAAGAAAATGTCTGTCAGACTTTATAATTATTATGAAAATCGAGTAAACCTACAAACAGAATACAATATCAAATTTTGTATTATGGAAAAAAGGGAGACACTGCTCTTGTGGTAAGTAGCTTTCTGTGGGGGTTAGCAGCCAAAATGTTGAGAGAAATCAGCTATGACTGAATGAGATCAAGTAATTGGTTAAATGTTATATTTTAATCGCTCAATTCCTTTGGTTTGTTGTGAAAGAAGATCTCAAGTATGGGCAATGAACTCAGTTTGAAAAAAAAGGTAAATCGTCAAAATAATTAAAAATATGAAGATGAACCGTCCTCATTTGCATGATTTAAAAATCACGGTCATTCACCCTTGTGTTGCCAATAAAAATAGAATTTCGCTATTATCAGACTGCTGGTTTGTGTCTTTAATCTCTACTGAGATTATGAACAAGTCACCATAGTCTGCTGAGATTATGGACAAGACACTGTAATCTACTGAGATTATGAACAAGACACAGTAATCTACTGAGATTATGGACAAGACACTGTAATGCACTGAGATTATGAACAAGACACTGTAATCTACTGAGATTATGAACAAGACACTGTAATCTACTGAAATTATGAACAAGACACAGTAATCTACTGAGATTATGAACAAGACACAGTAATCTACTGAGATTATGGACAAGACACAGTAATCTACTGAGATTATGAACAAGACACAGTAATCTACTGAGATTATGGAGAATACACTGTATATAGCACGTTTATAGCATCAAAGGCAATGATGGATTTTAGAATTTCGCAGTTCACACAATTACACATACACACACACACACGTGCGCGCACGCACACGATGTGAGAAAGAGAGAGAGAATGACAATGACAAATTCTTTTATGCCGAGGATAATGAATAAGTACCCATGTGCTTTTTTTAAGTCCAGTTCCCGTTTACATCCAGTCCCAGAGAGAGAGGGAGGGGGGTGGAAGACAGGGAGACAAATAATTTTCATAATGACTTTCGGTACGGCATCCGCCCGTGCCTCTCTCTGTTTGGGGACTGGCTGTAAGTCACTGTGAGGCTTCAGCTGACAGCCAGAACATTTTCGGAAACCAGCTTCAGCACAGATCTAAAGAAAACTGACCGGGGTGAGTCCAACAGGGATAGAAGAAACGACGGCCTTTTATCCCCAGATAAAAGAACTCGCGACATACAGACCTAGTCCCGAAAACTTTAATGACCACTATCTCATCACCGCCACGGTCTTTTTCTTGGGGAAACAGAGTAATCTCCCCTGGTTAGATACAAATGACTTGTGACGCACAAGGCAGGGATAGGCCGCCGAGTATTTCGGGGAGAAAAATGGCGACCAAGCTGCAGAATCAAGAATGTCGAACACTTTTATGAGGTTTTTTGTCCAAGAACAAAAGATGGCCGCGCATACAGACGCTGCTCGGAAAACGGTACTGCAAATCAGCCTCGTTAAAGCGGTTGGAAACCACCCCAAAGTTATCTCCCATAGTGGGGAATGACGCACCGGGTTTGGTCATTGTTTTGTTTTGTTTTCCTGCAGGCAGTGGAGCGCTGTCAAGTTATCTCCCTCTCTGTTATTTGGTTTGGGGTTGGGGGGTTTGTGTGTATGATATGTAAATCAGCTGTATTTACAGAGAGTAGAAAACCATCTTTGTCGTATCAAAATGTATTCAGATTGGTCCTTTTTGGGACAAAATCGTTCGTTGATATATATATATATATAGATATATATATATATATATCTCTACTCTCTATATATATATATATAATTGACAAAATCGTTGTGTTTGAATGAATAGGCTTGATTTTTTTCCTCCACATTCAGCGATGAGCTGAGTTGACAAGTTGTCGCTGTACGTATGTTTGTATTTTTTCCTGGTTACTAGTGTCAAATTGTCGTTGTCATGATCTTTGTCATGCCATCGTCGTGGTTATAAGTTTTACATGTAACTCCTCTTTATACATGAACATAATATTATATTTTACTCTCTCTCTCTCTCTCTCTCTCTCTTCTCTCTCTCTCTTCTCTCTCCTCCCTCTCTCCCTCTCCCTCCCCTTTCTCTCTCTTGTTCTCTCTCTCTATCGCTCTCTCTTTCTTCCTCTCTTTCTCCCCCCCCCCCCCCTCTCACTCTCCATCTCACTCTTTTCTCCTCTCTCCATCTCACTTTCTTCATCTCCCCCCCCCCCCCACTCTCTCCTCTCTCTCTCTCTCTCTCTCTCTCTCTCTCTCGTAGGGACATCAAAGCACAAGAGGGAGGTTGGAAGAGTAGTAGTTTACGAGCATCAAATAGAAGGGGGAGGGGGGGGTCATCTCCTGGCCACTGTCTGTCTACCCATCATCACCAGTACTAAAGATCGCAAAGACACAAGTCCTCTTTCTTCTCCTCTTCATCTACTTTGATTTGCGTGGTCTTTGAATGATCAGTTCAGTCCTGATATGAGATTCAGAGAGAGAGAGAGGAGAGAGAGAGAGAAAGAGAGAGAGAGAGAGAGAATCATTGACAGAAAGGCCATTGGCCCATACATAATTGCTGAACCACTCTGAGGTACAGAGTTAAAGGGGCAAAGTTCCCTTGAAGCGGGAACCATCAGTTACCAGAGGGGAGACTTCGGGCTGATACTAATTATGTCGTACAGTTAGTTATCTTAAAAGCTTCGTGCAGATAATGAGCCAGGCTGCCAACGACCTCAGCACCACCAGACACCAGCAGTGACCTCTGTACATGAGGACGTCCACTATATTATTTACTGGGTGTGTAGTTTCGCCTGATGTCCTCTAGTGTGACTGGACAAGACAGCACAGTGTAGCCCATCCTCCAATGACTGCTTACATTATGGATTTTTAAAAAATATAGATATATATATCAACCTGTGGTCATCTCCATTGTGCTCTGCATGTATAAAGCAATCAATATTTCTGTGTGATACACAGTCTGAACTAAACATGACTCTTTTTAAATGTATTAAGCTTCAAACAAGGTTTTGACATCTTGTCAACGTATAAATTGTCTATACATGTTGTATGAGAGAAAGATCTCTCTCTCTCGCTGTATGTATTCTTTCTTCTTCTTCTTTCTTTTTCCCGGATGCACTTTCGTGTTTTCTATTCTTAGTGTCGTTTTAAAAACTGCAAAGAAGAGGGTTGTTTTTTTCCTCTTCACTTCTTAGTTTTATGGATGGATGATAGGGAGGGTCAAGCAAAGCGTAGTAAAACAAAGCCAAAACAAAACATGACATGATGATGAGCATTGGGCAACTGCCAAAAATGACATGATCATTGGGCAACTGCCAAAACATGACATGATGATCATTGGGCAACTGCCAAAACATGACATCATGATCATTGGGCAACTGCCAAAACATGACATCATGATCATTGGGCAACTGCCAAAACATGACATGATGATCATTGGGCAACTGCCAAAACATGACATCATGATCATTGGGCAACTGCCAAAACATGACATCATGATCATTGGGCAACTGCCAAAACATGACATCATGATCATTGGGCAACTGCCAAAACATGACTGATGTAAACATGGGACCTTGCAAAAAGTGATACAAAATAATCTACTTCTAACAGTCGTGTACAATAAACAGTTTCTCACTGTCCATTCTCCGAATGTTCAACAAAATCGGCCTGCCGTGCTTTCAAAGCATTGAAGATAAAAAGCTCAGATTGCGAATGGGAGAAACTGAACCGTATTTCAGCAAATTCGCTATGGTTGACTACTACTAGAGTCCAACTATTATTGGAGAGAGAGAGAGGGGGGTGGGGGGTGGAAGAGAGATACAATATAATATAGTTTGCCAAATTCAAACCGACACACATAAAACAGTATATTATATTATATTACAGTGTAGTATAGTACATTATATCATATCATATTATATCATGTCATGTATCATATCGCATAGTATAGTATTGTATTGTAGTGCATTGTGTTGTATATCGTATCACACATAATGGTAGAAATACTTGTGGGCTACATACACTATTGTAGGCATTTTCCACTGGTCACAGATTCCTTTTGTTTTGTTTTATTTTTATTACCCCGTGTAATTAGAACAAGAAAAAGTAGGGTTAAAGGCCTGCA